>NQII01014697.1:0-17148 GCA_002778355.1 Clitarchus hookeri | reverse complement strand
ATATTGGTTTTATAACGTAGTGTCTATCACTGTTGCATTTATACAGTCTAATCCTTCTTGGAATCAGCAACTGCTACGCTGGAAACACTGTCGCAATTTTAGCGTAAAGCGTTCCACGAAAACCACTTCAGATAAACATTCACAAAGTTTCAATCTGACAGTTTTGATAACGCTTGAAATTCCATATGTACAGAATGGGAAGCCTAGGATTCAACACATCAATTAACAAGAATTTACTGATATAACTAATGANAGGATTCAACACATCAATTAACAAGAATTTACTGATATAACTAATGAACCTACTTTCCTCTACATGGGTGAAAACAATTTTTAATGAAGTTATTCAAAGCTTAGATGGCAGGTAGAGTTTGATGTCTCTTTGACAGTAATATCGTTTGAGATGGAACCAGAAACATATGCAACAGTAGTGAGACAACACAAGAAAGTAAAATGTTTTGTTCTAAGTCACGAATTATTCGTATCGAAAAGTATACTTTTCAAACTATAGAGAAAAATAATATTACGTAACAACCGACAGTTTATTTAGAATAGCTTATGTTGGAATAATTCCGTGTCCCATCGGAATAAAAACTGTGTAACGCGGCCAAGTTACATATATCGGAAGAACACTATTTTAATTGCAATGTGGCATTCAAGGCGATTAGTGAAGGGTTGTTCCCTTCCAGCGATCTACCTACTGTTAAAAACTGCCCGCTAATACTTATAATTACTGCTAGGATGTAACTGCTACGTCACAGACCGGTTATTTATGAGAAGTAGATGTAGTAAAATGCCTATCAAGCGTGTGNACTAGGATGTAACTGCTACGTCACAGACCGGTTATTTATGAGAAGTAGATGTAGTAAAATGCCTATCAAGCGTGTGGCATTCCCTCCTGAGTTAACAGGAAAATCTTGGACGCGCTTGGGGATGAAGAATGACAACATAATTGCCAGACGTTCTTCGGTAATTAAACTAAAAATGGAGCGCCGTGGTCAACCAATAGAGAACAATCGGTTTCATTTCACTTTCTTCAGCTCCCTGGGGCGATGCTCCCGCTGGTGATATTAAACTGCGTGATTCTAAGCACACNGTTTCATTTCACTTTCTTCAGCTCCCTGGGGCGATGCTCCCGCTGGTGATATTAAACTGCGTGATTCTAAGCACACGACGAACGCCACATAGGACACGTTTATGTACAGTGCATATAATAAGTATAAGTCACACAGTAATTACATAATCAAAAATACTTTATTTATAAAAAATGAAATGTGGGTACAGTTATGGTGGTAGGAATTTATAATAAATATAAATCATAATATCAAAAAAGCAAGCAAAACAATTCACATTTTACTGAGATAATTAACAAAACATCCTTAAACAACCTAACAGTTCTCAATGCTTACCTACATGAAGTATTTCCCCTTGCCCTCTTCTTGTAATTTCAACGATGCTTTCGGCATTCAGTACTTCGCAGGGCCACTTTTCCTTTTAATAACCTCTGCAGTCTTCGTGGCATCGACTTCGCAAATTCCGCAGTCATTTCGCTACGGAGTTTGCCGCCACTCTTCCAACAACGCTGCCTTTGAATCACTCTTTTTTGGAAACGGTTCTTCTTCTTATGTTTTGTTCCAGAACATCCCACGAGTGCTCGGTCGGAGTGACGTCCGCTGACAGGTGGAATTTGCATGTAATATGAGGTGTTATACAGTAGCCACATCCTTGTATTATGAGCCATTGTCCTGAGTATAGGCTACTCGCGGTAAGCCCTCTCATTTGGAATAACACTCAATAAATATATTTTATTTGACCCTTAGACGTTAATTTCCGGGCGCAGTGAAATATAAACACTGTGTTTATTACTTAAATGGAAATATTTATTTAAAAATGTGGTTAAAATATAAAAAAAAAGACCGAAACGAAGAAGTAACTAGGGCCTCAAAAGTGCTCACTTTACCGTGAATAGATTATAAGAATTTAATTCCCAGTCAGGCCCATATTTTCCACACTTTTGGAAATATGGTCCTTCAGAATATGCAGATAGCAATATTAGTCAATCTAACAATCAATTGGCTGAGTCCCCCAAGCAACTCCAACTCACGCACTCCCAAACTTGTACCGAATTGCCTCCATGTTTGACAGTTGCAGTCAAGTTCCTTTCTTCTACGTCACAATTTATTGTTCTCCACACTGCCACTATTTCATCGGACTTGCAAATGCCAACTTTACTTTCGTCCGTGATGACAACCTTAAACAAAATTAGTAGTCCGTATTTCGGTTGGTTTTTTTATACGCCATTCTCTTTTTTCTATTCACTTTTTTATATATGGATTTTTGCGGGCTGTTGGTCCACGAAAGCCATCTTCGTAGCGAACATCCCTTACTGTATTCACTCAAACACTCTTTCCTGTTTCATTTTCGACCACTGCTTGAATTTTTGGTGCACTTAGTATTGATTTTTTTTTTTTTACTTTTCTTACTAGTAGTCACGTTTCCTCCTCAGTCATGATAAAAAAAGGGGGGGGGGGATTCCTTACAGCATTTCGGTATTTTTTTGCATAAACCTGTATGTGTTTTTCACCGTTGTGATGGGCCTGCAGATAATTTCACTTATTTCTTCATACAATCAATCAGCATTAAATTGACCTAATACGGGGGGGGGCAACTGTGGTTAGACTGCTCGCCTCCCACCTAGGCGAACCGTGTTCGATTCCCGGTGAGGTCGCTCCAGGTTTTTCGCACGTGGGAATCGTGCCTGGAGATGCCACTGGTTGGCGGGTTTTCTCGGGGATATCCCGTTTTCCCAACCCTTGAATTTCGACGCTGCTTCACCTTCACCTCACTTCACCCTCGTCGGCTCTCAAGACCCATCTGCGGCCCAGAGCCTTTATCCGCGTTCGAGACCGAGAAGTGCGGGAGCGATAAGGGCGACACTGCCACGAGCATCAAGTGTTTAATCGCCGCTAAGCGCAAGGCTCTGAACTAGCGTGCGGTGTTCTCGTCGCTCTGCGTGTACCTAAAGGACTTTCAGCGGTGACCCTTTTATTATATTGAAGGAAAGTCTTTGCGAAAGTTTAATTCAGGGCCTTTGAGTAGTTTTGCATGTATCTGATGCGTATGTTTTGATACCCAACGCTTTAAAAAAGCCATTTTGGAGTACTTAAAAATAGCGTTTGTGACGTGCGTGACGTCTTGAAAGCACGCAACAGCCCTCGTCTGGAATGCGTGTCCTTTTCGTAGACACGCATATTGGACGCACCTTTAATAGTTTCGCAGTAAACTTGAAACAAACTGAAATGCAGTTCAAGTGCCAGGCGGGAACCGTTGGAGCCGCCCAAACACCATCGCTCAATCTCCTACTACGATCCGTCTTTCTTCCTCTGTTGTTTCCTTCCCTCCCCGGTCCATTCTTCTCTACGCTCTGTACTATCAACAACTAACTGTCCTCAGGGTTCGTAGTCTATATCCGCACTGAATGGACTGCTGGCTGGTCTATGGCACGTGTGTTAACTGCGCGCGCAAGAATACATATCAGAGGTTACATTGACAACGGTTCGGTTGTTTTGGGATGTTTTGTTAACCAACTGAGTAAAATGCTAATGGTTTTATGTGCTTTTTGAATTTTATGATTTATATTTATTATAAATTCGTACTACCATGTCTGAATATACGTTTCATTTTTAATATTTTTTTTCCCCCATTTCGTAATTACAGTGCGCCATAATACTCGTTAGTACCACTGTAATCTTGTACGAGGCAATTAAAGACGCCGTGAGAGTCATTATCCGCCACCTAGTAATTTCGTTCCGGTGATTGTATATTTTAGAAGGTACGCCACAAGAAATGGTTACCGCCATCTTGCATGCCGTTCTCGCAATATCGTTTTTCCGCTTTCGTCATTTTATAAACAATTCAGTAATTTTTTTTATGGCGTGTGCTGCATTGCGTGACATCAGTAGCCGCGAAGTTATCGTCCGTCGTACCGGAATTTGTAATAAGGAAATTGTACGCTCGTTTCGAAAAAAAAATGCAGTTTAAATATTAACTGGCAGCGTTGTTGCGGTGACTACGTGGTAAAGAACTGCGCATATAATCTATACACGTTCTTTTTACACTTTTGCAATTAAACCTTTGAAAAATTATCCCATATTTAATGTGTGTGGTGGTTTACTAAGTATGCCATGCACCAAAAGCGTTTTAGACTTCTTTTAAGATAAAAGAATATTACTTTTGCTTATATATCGTAAATATATTACAATATTTCATTTATAATTAATATAAACAAAAATACGGGGGAAAAAGTTGCGTTGGTATTGTTTAGTAAGAACTAGTTCTAAATTAATCGAATTGCGTTCGAATGCGGCGCGTTGTCGGTTTGGTGTATTTTCGAGGCTTGGTCAAGGTTACATCGACTACAGGTGGGGAAGATCGATGTTAAACGGTTGGCAGAGGGAGTATTTTCGTCACTAGGTAAGTGCTAGTGTCGTACGCGTGCCAGACATTTTTTTCTGCGTTCAAAAACAGAATTAAATGCGATAATCATAAATAAAATACAAAACAACCTCGTATTTACGTAAAATCTTTCTCTTTTATAATTCACGTAGCTAAATATGTTAATAAAAAGTTACGTTTGGAACACTGCGCTTCTAGCGGCCTGTGCCAAACAAACACTTCCATGAGAAATCACGTTTTGTTCCGAACCTGTAGTAGTAATAGCCTTAGCTTGTTTCAGCTTAGTTTGCATGAGGCGGAGGAATATCCTGGAAGTAGAACTTTAGCGGGGCTTGAGAAAAGTGTGAAGTAATTATGAAGGGACTAAACACCTCACAAAATGTTTGTGATTTTGTGAGAAATGGCTATTTGGGTGGTAGGAGTTGTGTAGTTCTTTTGTGATCAACAGAGAGCCCACTAACGCCTTGAACACGCCTGGGACAAGCTGAAAACAGCAATTATAATCGTCCGCATCCTCCGAAAACACTTTCAGATCTCGTAACAGCTGCCCAGCCGTAATGGGACCTTCACCCGGAGGATGACATCAACACATTGCTTACAAGCACGCCACGGCGTGTTAGAGACCTGCACAATGCACATGGAAGCCACACACGCTACTTAGCTGCAGTGGGAAGAAAGAAACACTCCCTAGCTAGACACACAATTAAGTTAATTTCGTTTTTCTTTCGTGTTTGTTAGTCTGTGATATTGGGAAAAGTATTTTTGTTAGAAAAACATTGCATTTCACATTTTGTATCGGTACCGTTGGCAACATCTAATTGCTATTCTTTGTTTAATGCGTACTCCATATGCTTGTGTATTCTGTATGTGAATATTCCAAACTTTTGTGAAGTGTTTATGAACAAGAACTGAACGCTTTCAGGCCCAGTGAATAACAACTTTGTACACAGCGCACAGTAAGGTTATTTTTGGCAGTTGCTCTTTACCGCGAGGCTCAATACCTAATGATCTTCCCTATGGGTAACTGTTGGTGGAGTTATAATTTCCCCTTGTCGCCCATCAATCACGCGACCGACCGCCAATTAGCAGCCTCTAATAATTTTGTCTGTTCGTCCGCCAGAAGCTAGGATAGCTTTAACTTTTTACGGACGGACGGATAAAACTACAACCTTCTAAACTTTTACCCTTTGTTACTGGTTCATTCCTAGTTCATTAGAAGGCTCTGCTGTGTGTGACCCGNACCCTTTGTTACTGGTTCATTCCTAGTTCATTAGAAGGCTCTGCTGTGTGTGACCCGTTAGGTTCTGCATGTGTTTGGTGTTCATGTTTGTTTACGCAGCTACTAACTGCGATGACGGTTAGTTTTTCTTAAGATTTATTGATAAAGTGCGTTCAATAACACGAGTATGTATATGATGTGTACAGTAACCAACATCGATACAAATCTCACAAGGAAGGAAATCTCTACCCCTTTTTAGTTTCGGGCAGTATTAAAACCAACAAAAGGTGTATTGTGATAATTGCTCTCGTTCCTTCTGTCAGCAAACTATATACATTATGTTTCTATACTACATGTCAAAATTCAAACCATGGCATCTATGGGCTGATATAAACAATAAATGCTTGCAGCAAAATGTCCGGAACATTCATCTAGTGCATTTAAATGTAAATCGAAGTTAGCAAAACACCGCCAGAAGTCCGTAACTTCACGTGTCTGCGTGCACAGTGTGTTGCATATCACGAAGGCGAACGGAACTGTCGGATCATGGGGGGGACTGCCTGTACATAGGCCACCACTTCCACACAATACAGAGTCAATACTTCTGTTTGTGTGTTGTTGGAATTAAAATACAATCACTCCTGGCAGCCCCTACTACTCAACTGCTAATCTGCCATTGTTCATGTAGTTCGACCCACGTCTACTAACATGCAACCACTAGCGGTGCCCACGTACCTCGAGTTTATGGTATCCTGTGCAGGCAGCTCTCCGCATGGTGCGCCAGTTCCGTTCGCCTTCGTGGTATGCAACTTGTTGTGCACGCATGTACGTACAGCTGCGGACACCCTGCGCTGTTTTGCCCAATTTCAACTTAAATTAAATATATATATATATTTTGAACATTTTGATATGTATATACATATATATGTGAGTATATAATTTTTAAATTGGTAATCTCCACTAATCCTCGCCATATACGTATGCGTGTGTTTATTTAGAAACAAAACGCCTACAATCATTGTAATTTCTAAAGGAAGGATGTTTTTGATAGCATAAGAGTTTTGTTTTTTATTCATTGGCAGAAATGAAATTACGAGATCTATTGTAAATCGCTTGAATTGCAAACGGACGGACAGAAGGCGAACGAACGTACGACGGACGGACAGCTCCATCTTGATTCGTAATTCACGCCACTGCTATGGGTTATGAATGGTCCACATTACTGTAGTCGATCACAAAGCCTACAGTTAATTGTTTCTGATGACCAAATACGCACTGTGTCGACTTATGCGTAGCAAACATATGAAAACGGTTCTTATTTGCAATACCTGGGACCACAAGATAAAGCATCTTTAAAAGGTTTTAGGCGGTCACTTACCTGCTGATTGAGCTGCGTTGTTACATTTTTGAGAAACACAGTTTTTTTTATGAAACTATTACATGTCCCCAATATGTTAACGTACGGAAATAAGACATACCACAGATGAGGGCGGAATGATACTGTCAAGCTATCACAAATGCTGTAAATATTATTTTGCAGCCCTCCAAACAGTTGAAAACAGATATTCTCTTCTGACTGTTCGTCAAGTTGCTGTCAATGTCCATAGCTGTATTAATACTTTGTGTTCGTCTTGGTCAACCATATCGTAGCGACTCTGATCTGTTTCAAATAGTAGGTGCGAATGAGAGGTCGAACAGTGTTCCTCGTCAAAGGGAGTCGATTCTCAACTTAGTGGTGACGAATAACTCATAAATCGTCAATAGCTGGCCTAACATTTTTTGTAGCTTTTTTTAAAATGTCATTTACTGAGGTTAGCATTTCTTCAGGGCTTTGTGTATTTTTATAAGTCTTCTTGGTATGTGGTAGACGGTGTTCATTTTCATTAGAAAGGAGAGTGGAGGGGGGAGGACGGAGGGGCCTCCTTGCGTGAAGGGCCCTCGCGTGCAAACAAAGCCGCCTTGAGCTGCTGTCGTGAAGTGAGAACGACATGTCCTCGGACGGTCGGACGCCTAATGAGTCTGCTGATACTTCGGGACATGTCACTTTGGTTGACTCCAAGACGGTTGGCAAAAGCCGTCTGCATTAGTCCTTCCTGGATCAGTGCCACGACGCGTGCCCGGGTAAACAGTGTGATTGGATCGCCTAGTCACGTTGACGTGACTGACAACATGCACCGACTGCGGCGAGGCCGGGGCGTGAGCTGTCTTCTCTTCCGCCGTAGACAGCGGTAAATGGAGGCAGCGATTTGTCGCACGAAAGCACGCGAGCACGCGGATGTTTCAATACTATACACAGTACAGCATTGTCGAAGCCTTAAAACAAGGCTTCATGTTTATTTTCCGTACTGTTCGACATTATGCAAAACTTTTTTTCATGAACACAAATAGGCAGAGCGTATTTTTTTTTGTAAAAGAAAAAATTTATAAATTATTTGCAAACAGGCTATAAATGTTATGGAAACATCTCCGCTGTAGAAAACTTCTCCTACAAAAATTCGTGAAGAATACATTTTGTTTCAAACGTCTGTTTTTAAAGTTAATTCACTGAGGCGAAATTTCCTTAACATGGGATTCCCTATTTAAATGACACAGCTGTCAGCTGGCAGGCAGTGTCCTGGAGAGATTTGCCTACCTGGCGCCAGAACTGCGTTTCAGAGTGTTTGAAATCCTGGTTTTTCGACGAAACCCAAACGCGCCGCCAGTAAAATACATCACACCCAGATGAAAGCGGAATGCTGCTTTAAAGTTACTACGCATGCTGCAAATATACACCTCACAAAATGTNACATCACACCCAGATGAAAGCGGAATGCTGCTTTAAAGTTACTACGCATGCTGCAAATATACACCTCACAAAATGTATGCAATATTGTGCGATAAGGCTATTTGGGTGTTAGGAGTTATGTAGTTATTTTGTGATCAACAGAGAGCGCCCTAACACATTGAACACGATCGGGGAAAGTTGAAAACCACAATTTTTAATCGTCCATAACCTCCATAATCACTTCCAGATCTCATACGAGATGCCTAGATCGAATGAGACGTTCGTCCGGAAGATGACATCAACACATTGGTTACAAGCATGCGACTGCGTATTAGGGACCTGTACAATGCACATGGAGGTCATACACGGTACTAAGCTGCATTGGGAAGAAAAAGCCCTCCCTAGTAAGAGACACCAATGAGTTAATTTTGTTGTTCTTTGGTGTTTATTGGTCTGTGATATTGGAAAAAAATGATTTTTGTTAGAAACCCTTTGAATTTCACGTTTTGTATCAGTACCGTTGGTAACTTCTATTTACTTTGATACCTTTTATGAATACTCCATCCTTTTTGTTGCCTGTATGTATATTCCAAACTTTTCGTGAAGTGTTTATTATTTTGGAGCCCTCCAACGTAGCTAAAAAACATTTCCAGACTGCCATATCATAACACATATAAGCCGAACACGAGTTAAACGACTTTTGAACATTTTACTGAAATTTGCTACAGACTTTTCATCAATAAAATTATAGGGTCACCGCTGAAAGTTACATAGGTGGACGAAGCACTACGATAACACTGTATGGCAGATCTGTTATCCAATTTAAAAGTTCATTATATGCATAGCTTCTCGCTGGTTCTACGGTGTAATGAATACCAGGATATTCCTCTGAGTTGAATTGTTCTAGAAGGGCCAATCTAACTTTTCTTTTCCTGTCGTGTTTCATGAAGTAAACCTAAATGTACCTTTGTCAGCACTGTTAGGAATTCCCGTATATTCAAGGGAAATTTAACGGCAATATGCGTTTAACGAACGGAAAAGTGCTCCGTAATGATGTAAGAAGGAAAACAAGCTTCGTTCATACAAAGTACGGAACATCTCTATATTCCCCATAGCTTTGGATGGAAATGAATAACGCCGAAGCTACACGAAACCTTCTTCGTCGCTAGAAACTGAAAATTATCATTCCTGAGGAAGTTACGATGTTCCTATCCTTTATCCTATTCCTAAAAAAAAAAGCACAAGTAACATTAAATAATTAGTAAAGCTTAAGACACTGGAGTAACTATGGAACATTCTGTGCGTGTAATAACTTATTTCCTAATACATGTTTATACCTGTGGAAGGCGAGTGGTATAAAATATTTTTCCGTTTAAAATTCTTTTTTATATACACAGAAACATCCGTTTAACATATTTTCACGCAATCTCCCTTTTTAAAAATAGCATTAAAAAAAACTTATAGAAAATTGAGGTTTTCTGTGAACCCACGCAGAGTTCTGTGAAATTTTCGGGAAGCTTGTTACTGAAGAAAGCGGAGTGTTTGTAGTNTAATGGGGTTAAATGTCTTGCCATATATTCAAAGACAGGTTGTGGCTGTTATGTAAATGTATATACTTTTTTTTTTTAAATTCTACCATCTTGCGAGCATGTATATTTGAATGCTGTCATTTTAGAATGGCTCTGATGTTATTACTGTGTAGGAATCCGGAAGCATTAATACTGTAATTTGGTGAATTTAGAGAGATTGTTTATTGAGGCCTTCATTTGCAGCTGAGTAGATTTTATAGTGATTATTTTATTTTGATGTCCTTGCTTTACAATTAATAGGCATTTGAATATGTTTTCTTCTTGATTCTAGTATTTATATTATAAAGTAGTACTAGTAGTAGAGTGAAATATTAAAGAAATTGCGCAATTGCTGCCTAAGTGTGCAGTTGAGAAAACTTAACCTGATCAAAGCAAGATGCTCTTCTGGTTTTGTAGTAACTTTGGTTATATAGTGCAATAATAAAGAAATCGTGTAATTGAGGCCTCAGTAAGCAGTATAGTAAACATAACTTGATAGAAGCCATTTGCTGTTCTGGTTTTGTAGTAGCTTTGGTCATGACGTAAAATAGTTAATGAGGTTGTATGATTGCTGCTTTGTTGTGCGGTTCAATGAACTTCACCTCATAGAAATTGCTGCTCCAGATTTGTAGTTAACTAGCTGTGCTGCATTCTAGTATTTTATTACAGTGAATAATTATGAATTGTAAAATATAATAATGCAACAGTGCCATAGGCACTGTTACAGTGCTTTTGAAAATACATACTAAATCAAGTAAAGTAATATATGTATATTTTGTATNAGTGCCATAGGCACTGTTACAGTGCTTTTGAAAATACATACTAAATCAAGTAAAGTAATATATGTATATTTTGTATACCTTTTCACTTTTTTGGAAATAAATTGATGTTGTGGATTTTGTGTTCTTTTTGTTGTTAACCTTTCATAAAAATATTTTATTGTAGCCCACTACTTGGTTTGAAGCCATGCTTTTACCCATAAGCCTTTGGTGTTTTGTGTATCTGTGTACCTGATGAGTGGGGTAGACTGAGGCTTCGGCCAGGGTTAGCTCAATGCGTTGAGGAACAGAAATTTTCGCTAATCAGCGCTTAAATTATTAATTGTATTTTAATCGGGACAAAACCAGACATTGTGGATCCGGTCCTTAATAAACGACAATTAACTGCGGATCTGACGCCATCGCGAGGAGCTCCTGGACCAGCAGAGCAACTCGCCGACCGTGAGTGTTACAAACACAACAGAATTCTTAACATCCCCGCTCCAAAACGCAGTAAAACGTTTCAGCCAATCAGGCGCTCCCAATACAAACAACAGCGAATATACTTGTTGGTTTCGTTTGGCCCGTTTATTGCACCTTAACTTAATTCTAACACATTTTTACATTAGTATACTTATCTGCATACATATAAAACAATTTTTATTAACGCATCAATAGTCATCCTATTAATATTTAATGTCTTTGCAGGGGCCTTCTGGTTATGTGGATCACCCNTTTTATTAACGCATCAATAGTCATCCTATTAATATTTAATGTCTTTGCAGGGGCCTTCTGGTTATGTGGATCACCCACCCTCCCCCACACACGTAACTGAGAAAGCTGTTCTCATTTCTTTCTGTGTCGAGGAAATCACAAAAAAATAACCCTTCGCTAAAAGTAGCAGGTTGGCACCCATGACACCATAAATTACGGCCCTTTTATGCTTTTATCATTCTCTCTAATATTAAATATTAAAGTTGAAACAAAATACTTGTTATTATTATCAACACAAACATACAAATAAATCTAAATTTGAATCAAGTATCTATGACAATTCTAACAAAACTTATATTTAAATGGTATATTTTATTTATTATAATACANTTTTATTAACGCATCAATAGTCATCCTATTAATATTTAATGTCTTTGCAGGGGCCTTCTGGTTATGTGGATCACCCCCCTCCCCCCCACACACGTAACTGAGAAAGCTGTCCTCATTTCTTTCTGTGCCGAGGAAATCACAAAAAAATAACCCTTCGCTAAAAGTAGCAGGTTGGCACCCATGACACCATAAATTACGGCCCTTTTATGCTTTTATCATTCTCTCTAATATTAAATATTAAAGTTGAAACAAAATAGTTGTTATTATTATCAACACAAACATACAAATAAATCAAAATTTGAATCAAGTATCTATGACAATTCTAACAAAACTTATATTTAAATGGTATATTTTATTTATTATAATACANAAAATTTGAATCAAGTATCTATGACAATTCTAACAAAACTTATATTTAAATGGTATATTTTATTTATTATAATACAGGCATGACTCAAAATTGGCTTGTCACATGTGAGAGTATAAATATTAAAAATGTTTACCTTAACTAGTACATTGTCGGAGAGAATATACTTACGGATTAAGGTTTAAATACATTGAAATTACATATCGGACCTTTATAATTTCTTGTTAGTGTTTACGTTTTACAGTTGAACACATCTGTAATCTAATGCTTCAGTTACTGTATTGAAAATAATGAATGCGTTCGAGTTTTTGAAACGTTCTGTATGTTTTCCTTACCAGAACTAAATGCTTCATTAAAAATCTTATATTCTAAATATGAATACAATTTAATAGAATTGTAAAACTATTTCGATATGTAATATTATATTAGTATTTTAGTTACAAGCTTTATCAATGCTGGAATTTGGATTTACAGAGAATTGATCGTGAAATCTTGTAATCAACAAAATCATGCACTGACGGATAAGTGGTCGTGCAAATAGAGTATTTTACTAAAACATTAGTAGTTTGGGATTTTATATTTTGTGTTTAACGTTTTCCTTAAAATAAGAAATCTAATTTAGCATGCACGCCAGAGTTAATAAAGCTATACATACTTGTGTTTCATAGAAAAAAATTGGCATTTATTTTGCATACATAATGGCTTTGTTTGAAATTTAAATTACTGTACATATTTTTATTTATGCATATATATTTGAAATTTACATAGATAAGAACAGATAAATTTACATTTTTTTTCTGTAATGATGGTATTTTCTCGTGCAGCGGTGATTTTCATCTTTTGAAGAAAATTAATAACATAGAAAAATTCCAGGAAATAGACGTATATATATTATAAAACTCAACGTTTCGGTGAATTAAATGGTAAAAACACTTATCAGTATTTCTTTGTCAAAGATAGATTCATGTTACCACAAAGTTTTTTTTATAGGTCTTTTTATTCTACAAAATTCTTTACTACATGACATCGTTCCATATTTAACGGTTTAGACAGCGTATTGCAAGAGAGCGCGCTGGTGGCAAACNATTCTTTACTACATGACATCGTTCCATATTTAACGGTTTAGACAGCGTATTGCAAGAGAGCGCGCTGGTGGCAAACGTTTTTCCGACTTGATTCAATATTATCGTTTGTAAATTTTTTGAGATATTTTCTCGCGATAAAAAGTAGCCAATATCACCTTTCAGCCCTCCAACTATTTCTGTGCAAGAAATTACGTCGATCTGTTGCTCGGTTGCGACGTTGCATTGTTATTCCGTTTGTGCACTTTTTCATTTCCCGATAAGAATTTCCCCAACGGGGATTAGGGGTTCGAACGATGGACAACCGCCTTCTTGACCTTTGACAGTGATCTCAAAATTTCTCTTTTCCCCCTTTTTTCCTCCAAAAAAAGCCTCTTTTCCCCTCAAAAAGGCCTAAAATTTCCCTTTTCCCTCAAATTTTCAGCAAAAAATTTGTTTTGTACAATGCAGGGGACACTTGCACAATCCGGTGGAATTCGGCGAAAATTTTGCAAATGCCAGCCGGATTGTGCAATCATTTAGAAGCACTTCACACCCTGTCATTCCATGCCAGCACCATCCATCTTGTCAGAAGAATGTTCGGGTTCATTGCCCTGCCATGCAACTTCGTGCAATACCTTGTTACAAGCACACATTCTACGACCTATGCCGGGTACGCATATGCTAAGGACACCTATACAAAACACACTTACGCATGCTAATTGTAATATAATAATAGCACTTATGCTAACCGCGCACACGTCAATCACCTCACCATATTGCCATCGTCCCCCGCCATCTTGGATTCCCACCACGAAACTACCATTCGTGTCANCACGTCAATCACCTCACCATATTGCCATCGTCCCCCGCCATCTTGGATTCCCACCACGAAACTACCATTCGTGTCAGCTAGAGCATAGCTACAAGGTGGTAGGACCAAGGATGCCTTAAGCACTCCTATAAGCATAGTTGGCCACCAGATCCCGACTGAGCCACCAGGACGTGTGTGCCAGTACAGGTCTGAATAAAATATATGTAAAAATAACCTGTCAACTAATACAACAGTCATGTTGACAAGGTACTGAAAATGCATAATTTTATAAATAATAAGTTAACATTTTAACTTATAGAAAAATGTGTATTGAGCTAACTGTCTATAAATTCGTATTTTCATAAATAATTAGATTATGATGTAACATCCATCAATTGTAATTTTTTTTCCATAAATTAAAGTTATATATTTAATGCAATGTATTTTATTTCACTTTTAAAACTTACAGAAATAAATATGCTGAGCAATATGTCTGTGAATTTGTTTTACCAATTCGGATTTGTAGTATATGATGCCGCAGCCATAGACAATGAAAATTATAATGGTATAAATTAAAGTCATGTATATAAACAAATACATTTTTATTTAACTTTTATACCAATATTTCAAACAGCTTGTCTACAAATTCATATTTATAAAATTTTTTTAAAAAAATATTATTTCAGAAAACGTGATTGTGAGCAATTATCATATTGCATTTTTAAGCATAGAATTGTGTATGTAAATAAGCCAAGTGTTATATATTTACGGGATCGTGTTGTCTAGTCGAATGCGACGCCATATAATTTGATTATTCGCATCTATTCGATACCAGATTGACTTTAGTAGGCATAAGGATTGATCTCGGGTTTTTTAAAGTAAGTATGTAATGAGCACGAGCCACGAATATAGGAAAGTGTATGCCTTACCTCAGAACGTGTTTTAAGTGCATTATGCTTATATCAGACAGCTACGAACTTAGAGGCACAGTTGGACGTCATTCAACGACTACCGGAGTTAGGAACATGGACATTGGAACATATAAGACCAGTGCAAGTCTGTTCGAGACGAAAAATGAATTATGCCTTAAGAATTTTTATGAGCATAAATGGCAACCATTTTCCAACCCTCGAAGTTATAGTCATAAATATTATATTACATGTTTAAAACATGACCTATATCAAAACCATATAGTAAATCTATTCTTCTACGATGTTGGGTAGCAATATATTTATATATAACAATTTGCATGTCTACAGGCGTGTATTTTAAAGTCGAATTCAACTGTGATATTAGAAACTGCTATTGTATGTGTATTCTCCGACGCCATACTGGATTTCACAGGAATGCCGATGACTGAAGGATCTCAAAGTATGTTGGCAAGCATCTTATGCATTATCTCGTGTAGTGCCGAAAACTATTACAACGTAATTGTAAAAAACTTCACTTAATTTGCATACCTCATGATCGATATGAATTTTTACAAACGTACTAAAAAATGTGCCTGAGGGCACTAAACATTGCATTGTAAATTCTTAAAAGAAATATAGTAGTCCTGAACGTTTTTGTTAATGCAAAATTGTTTGGATTCGGGCAGCTGGCACCTCGGACAACCTTACTGCATCGTGCAAAACACATTTTTGCGGGAAATTTAAGGTAAAAATGTAAATTCTGAGGTAAAGAAGGAAAATTTTTGGGGGTTCTTGAGGGACAAAGAGGCTACCTTGTGGTGAAAAAAGGGAAAGAGGAAAATTTTGAGGGAAGGTCAAAGGTCATGATTTTGATCGTCCGGCGTCCGAACCCCCAACCTCCTGTGCCAGACCCCCATTATATAACTACTTATATTGATTGACTGTTTACATAGCCTTCCAGTTTTAATGCTTTAAATTAATCACCAGAGCTTCCCAACTCATGCATATTCACTGCTACATGATTCAAAATACAAACAAAACTACTTTTAATCTGTGACACTCGCAAGTAGACAAATTTTTGTCGGTCGTTGTAGGTCACGTTGGTCAAGTGTTTTTGACTGCTAATGTACTGCTCGAAGCTGGTACAGTGTAAGAAGTACTTCATTCACGCTACACAGCAGCAACTCGTTAGTATTCTTAGTAGCTCAGCGCTACACGTGTACCACTATGATTCGCTTTGTCAGGCAATTCACCTGAAGATATTTCGCCGCGTTCAAGAAATATACATATACCGTTGCCATAGCAATGGCTCAACAAAATTTCGTCCTTAAGACGCTGATAACAGCTCACATCGAGAACACGACATTACAGTATTCTTATATGAAATTTCAGTAAATGAGGTTTAGAAGTGCAAAACTTAGGCATCTACGAAGGTAGGAGTATTTAAACGGTGAAATTCGTGACGCTTTTGAAACCAGTTTGAGTTGTACATAATAGAGAATCGCAAATAAAATTTATTTTAAAATGAAAAGTATCTATGAAAATCCTTAGCATTTTTGCACTGGCCTGTTAGAAATAATGGTACTTAAGTAAAATGCATGTAATACAACGCATAAAGTTCTGGCTTTACCTTGTACCATTCTGCGTTAGCACAAAATGTTCTCCACAGACATCGTAACAAAAGTTAGATGTTTCAACTGCCTGCTTCGTTTTTCTCCTTTTTTTTTATTTTGGCTCAGGAGCGCAGGAGCTATAAGGGTTACACTGGCACGCGCTACAAGAGCGTTATCGACGCTACGCACAGGACTTTGAACAGACGTGCAGCGTTCTCGTAGTGCTGCCTGCATCTATGTGACTTTTAGAGGCGACCCTATCATTTTATTGATGAAAAGTCTGAAGAAAATTTCAATACAGGCTCCTATCGTAGTTTCATTCTTGCCCGAATAGTAAGTTTTAAGATACGGCAGTATGGGAAACCCGGTTTTTAACTATATTGGAGGGCTCTGAAATAATATTTACAACATGCGTGGTAACTTCAAAGTACCATTCCTTCCTCGTATGTGGTATGAAGTATTTTCGTAGGTAAACACACTGGGGGCACGTTAAACTGTTTCCTAAAAAAAAAAA
>NQII01014696.1:0-16423 GCA_002778355.1 Clitarchus hookeri | reverse complement strand
AACCTTAACATAAAGGAAAACAGTAAGTAAACTGTTTATATCAGCTAAGCATCACGTATCACTTGATGTTGTTTTGTGCACCAGGTGAAGGCTCCATGATCACACCTGTCCTGGACGTGTGCGACTCTCGTCAGCTGTGCACCAGCGTACAGGGTAACCTGGTCAAGACCCGCCCACCCAGAAATGTGACGCTCGACAATGTTGAGTGAGTATACCTTACTAGAACGCGGTTCAGCTAACTCATAACTGTTACTGTAAATATACTATATACATAACCTTACTGCTACTACTGATTTTGTTAAGATTACCTCTCTTTAAAGACCCATGTTTGAGAAACCGTAAAAAATTCAGTAAAAAAAATTGAAAATTTTAGAGAAATCAGCTGAAAAATAAGTTGCAATGCATAGCATTTAACACTACTCCATGAAATGCATGTTTAAAAATTGATACCACTCCTATTTTGATGTGTAGGGGTGGGTAAAAATATGTCAGATTTTCCAAACTCTCTATTAAGTCCATCCCACAATAACAACCCTCGTCGTGGAAACTGTAAGGGGTCTTCACAGGGCTTTCCTTTTGCGTATCGTCTTCCAAAGCTAGGTGGCCTTGCTACGGCGGATGGAGTATGCATGCCAGGTACAATGCCCAGTGTGTGCGACATGGTAAAAAAAATGTTTAAAATGTGCACCGTGGGTGATAATACAGCTCTGCAGATGTCTTCCAATGCATGATCGCACCCTTACAAATAGGTTGCGATGGGTGTGAATGTGTTGGAATGCGTCCAGAACACGTTTCAGTAGGATTTCTACAGTGGCAATAGGGGTGCTTTAAACCAACGCTTTCACATGCCCCATAAGTTGAAAGTCTATTTGGAAATGTGTCTACATTGTCGCCTCGTTGCTCACCCTTAGTGGGATTGGCAGTTAGAGGGTGAAGCAGTGATTGCCGCTTGCACTGGGTTTTTCCTACATTGCTAGGCTTGGCCAATTCTATGATTGAGCGACGTACTTTGGGTGGTAGGCTTGTGAGCGATGGGCGAGTAGGTACCCAAGTCGGGGTATAAGCAGGTGTAACGTTTAGGAGCCTGGACTACCCTAGTAACATTGGCTGGCCAGGCGAAGGTAGNCGAGCGGAACGTCGCTAGCAGACCCATGTGTCATGGAGAGTGGGGCCTCCTTTGGAGTTGTTCTATCATGTCCAAACAGGTAACCTGGCAAGCAAAACTTTGCTAGTGGACCCACGTATCTGCCGGAGGGACGATAGTCCAAGAGACAACTACTGTAGTGAGGCCCAGGAAGGCGGACTTCCTAAGCTACACTCCGAGACAGTTACCTATAGGAGAGATAAGGATTTAGGTTTGGCTCGTGGCTATCCCTAGAATAGTCTTACCAGGACTGGTGACGAAAATAGGGAATGGCAGGAGCAAGGCGTGGGAGATACAGAGTGCTGGAAGAGACAACTCAACCGAGTCAGATTTATGCCTGTTTTATTGATTGCTCAATCGAACACACTTAAACCAGCCTGTTCTCTGACTGAGGCCTGAATGCCAGCATGCCAGCTTTGGCATGCTGGTGGGCAACGAGGCACTTTCGTGCAGAGTAGAACTCTTGACTGGATTGCGAAAGGCAGTGATGACTTGAAGAAGTCGGTTGACGCTCGCGCAGCGTGACGTTCTGCGAAGGCGAGACGTGATGTCTGGTTGCTCTCGGGCAAAGTAACGGCATGCTACTGAACTGGCGCGAGACAGCCTCAAACTTTATTTTAACCTACTCTAAAACTAAGTGTTAGGTGTGAGCTCACGATAGGGACGGGAGTTAGTGCATCTCAGGGCTAAGTCCCATACGCCTACAAGGGAAGGAAATCATGCAAGGAGACATGCATCGCGACAGCANAGGGCTAAGTCCCATACGCCTACAAGGGAAGGAAATCATGCAAGGAGACATGCATCGCGACAGCAAGGGATTGGGCTGCCATGGCCAGATTGTGGCCATGACAACCTCCCTAAGTGTACTTATAGCTAAACTACTATACTAAGAAGAGAAAGGGAAAAACCGGCGTAGACACAGTAAAATCCCTTTTGACAGGAAAGAATTAAAAATTGTTGCATGCATTATCAGAAAATGCTACAGGAGACAAATGGGTGGAAACCATACTCTTTATTAATAGGTAGAGGAAATACTAGCATAGAAGGGGCAGGACATCTTCCTTTGACTTCAATTCACGCTGGCTTAACCAGAGTGGTGTTTGCACATCACTCTGGTCTTTTATGCATACGTGTATTCCACTTCACAGCATATGGACCACTTTGTACAAACACATCCGGACTGGCCGGCACACTGCTGTGACGTACGTCTGCATCGCCTGCATCTGGCATGTTATACTCCGTACTCCATCTGCCATAGCAAGGCTCTATAGCTTTGGAGGATGATTACGCGAAAGGGAAGCTGAATTGGTCATATGTTGATTAACACTTTTTCCTTCACATATTACATACTATTAATCCTTTCAGCAGGGCCCATCTTTTTTTTAAACAACCTGTACTGTGTGTTGCACATTGTGATGTTGCTCCTGGCGCACAGGACGATATCAACGGAGCTGAAGCAGCTTATGGTGTCCCAGCAGTACTCGGAGGCTCTCAACTTGGGCCAGGTGATGCTCTACAGTCTGAAGATGTTGCAGGACCAGACTCTCTACCAGGAGGCCGGCCGGAAGATTGAGGAGGCCATCAGCCTGGAGACAGCCAGGCTGAGAGCGAGGTTTGTATCTTCTCGCTATACTAACCTTGCCAAAGGTGGGAAACAATAGAAAATGATAATGAGTTAGGAGCGTCTAAAATTATTTTCTGTATCCTTAGCATTAAAATTTTTTTTTGTGTTATAAAAATTATCTTAAAAATCGTGGAAGAATAATTTTCTAGGAAATTTTTAATGTTGTTCACCTTTATTTCAATTTTAAGTTATGAGATGAAATTTAAAGTGTAAATAGCTTGTGTGGGATTTCCAATAAACTACAACTTGTCACCCCCTGTGTCTCCAAGACTCTCTTTGGATTTCAGTTTTTCAAGTGATTTAATGTTTTTATCACATTGTCATTGGTATCCGTATGAAACCATAAAATACCCTCAGAAATATAGAAAATAAATTGAACTTGTAAACAGCCGTAAGCAGACACTCCATCGTCGTCATCACCCACAGCTGTTTCAACCTTTCGGCCGGGTCATCATAGCAAAATATCTTGCGTCTCCCCCTGTCACTTCACTATTCTTACACCAATCTGTATATTTTATTCCTATCATTAGTTCCTAGATATAGCTTGTGTTGTTTTTCATTTTTGTGCAGTCAACATTTCAATCTTCACTTTATTCACACTGGGTTATTTTCCAGCTGTTGGCGTACTAGGCATGTTGCAGCCTACATCTGGCTGGCGGGACTGTCACCTACAGGCTGCAAGGTGTGCCTTTTCCTTTACCCACGAGCGGCCGTCGTGGTGTATTGGCCAGACGACTCTCCTCCCACCTAGGCGAACAGGGTTTGATTCCCTGCAGGTTCGCTCGTGGTGTTTCACATGTGGGAATCCTTCTGGACGATGCCCCTGGTCTGCACGTTTTCTCGGGGATCTCCCATTTCCCCTGTCCTGGCATTCTGGTGCTGCTCCATACTTACCTCTCTTCACCGTCATCAGCTCTCAAGACCTCAATGTTAAGAGCCACCCAATTCTCGCCACTCCACTCCTTTACCGTCTCGGTCTCCACGTCCATGATCAAGGACATGTTGCACGTGAAGGATGCATACTTATGGTCGGCATTGTATATGACAAGGAATCAGGGGCCGGTGTCTTCCATGTGAGGAATTTGATTTAATGCGAAGTTTCTGCACCTCCCATCTGTAAATGGTTACTGCTGACATGAACGAACACACAGAATGTTGTTCACTTTTTACCAGAAGTATTCTTGGCACAAATACAGTGCACCTCAAAAAATATATTGATTGGAACTCTTGAAACTTGAAAATGAATTCAGGACTGAAAGTGTTAACACATTCACTGCTGGTGACTTTTATAAGTTTCAAACAGCATGCAGGCATTATCAGCTGGACCCAGTGCAGCTAACTCTCGGTACGTGATGCGTACTGGCATAATAATTATTTACGATTCCGCCTCAGCTTCATGCGACGTCACTTCACCCCGAGCGGGGTTTGAACCTAGGATGACTTGCTTGCAGAGCAACCTGCACACATCTAGGCAAAGGGTACCCAAGGACACGGCAACCGAAGCCGTCCATGCTATTACGTCAGACGTCACGTGTCCGGTAATCACCCCCGTGTGCAACAGAAGCCAACAACGAAGCCCAGCGCTGCTCCTAAGATCGCGGCAGCGATGTAACCCGCCTACAAGGATAACCACCTCTTCCAGCCTCCCCTGAGAGAACGCAGCCTGCGCTGCTAGGGGAGGAGCTCACCTCCGAAGATACCAGACCAGCCGAAGGACCCGCAGTCGGCCGACTATATACGCCGGCGCATAGTCCTAAGATGTCAGTTGTATACTGGGCAGCTCGCTCCACCACCTCGTGTGCTGGAGCTCTTTGCCTACCGCCTTCCTCACGAAGGACCACCGCTACCTTCCAGAAGCCTTCTAGACCAGCGTCCAGCGACCCCTGAAGAAATCTTCTCCTCCTTACACTCACTGTCACTTTGGTAGTGAACCCCGACTCCCTTCTGGACAACTGTATAGATTAGTAGAGGGTCAGTTGTTTTCATAGCTACCTAGCCTATTTCTGTTCTAGTTTAGTTCTGCCCAGGTCCCCTTACTGCACAATTGATAGCTAGGAGATAGTGTAGGCTGCCGTGTCTATTCGTCTGGGGAATAAACACTTATTCTTACCTAACCTCGTGTGCTTATTCATCATAGACATCAAACCCACAAAGGAGAAGCAGGAGATTGTGTTTTAAAATACACTTTGCCTAAACTAGTGTACGACTGCGGGGCTACCCTTAATTGGGCGCACGTACGTCATCAAACATAACCCAAGGCGACGGCCACCCGTACATTGAACCAAGTACTCCTGTACTTGGAACATTGTAAGGTAGAGCCACAACCACTAGGAACACGCGCGCCGAAGCGACTAGACATCCAGATCAGCTGACCCACTCCATCCACCACGTTGTTCTTCGTCGGTTGGAGTGACAGGACTGATTCTGGGTGGCCTAACCTCTTCTTGTTACACCTTAGCCAGGGAACTCGTCGCCGGCTCCTACTTCATGTTGTAGACCGTAGTACCTTTCCCGTATGCGCTTCGCCCATAGAAGTGGTGCAAGGAGGAGAGTTAAGAAGGCAGCTACTGCCTCTAAACCTAGTCAGTTGCACTGCAACCCATTGCCTTCTGCCCTCAGCAGTCCTTCCACACATGGGACTGAGCTCAAGCCGCCTGATGTCTGGTGAGGCCTCACCTACCATTCCCCTCTAAGCATCTCATTTCAGCCACCCCCATAAGATTGCCGGCGAACAACCCCCGATCATACTCTGACTACGACCGGGCCTACCAGAACTCCTGGGCCGTGCCAGCTCGCACTTCCACGCCCCACAACCAACCTACCAGATGCCATCGCCGCCCGCACCAGCGATCAGCCCAGCAGCTTCCTTAGGACAGGGTCCTCGTTCCAGCCAGCAGTCGCCGAGCCAGGATCTACCCTGGGTGAGACCCAAGCAGGGTAAAATGACACCAGTGCCTCTGACTGGCACTATAGAACCCTTGTTTGACAGTCACGTCATTGCCATTTCTAATAGATGTCATGTGTCTCTCTTACAAGCACTTTTGCACCTAGCGCTCTCTAGTGTCCAGGAATTACATTAAATCCAGGGGCTACGGTGGTGTGGCAGCTAAGATGCTCGTCTTCCACCAAGGCACAACGGGTTCAATTTCCAGTGGGTTTGCTCCGAGATGTTTGCACTTTGGAATCATGTGGAATGATGCTGCTGGTCGGCGGGTTTTCTTGGAGATCTCCAGCTTCCCCTGCTCTTTCATTCTGGTGCTGCTTCGTTCTCACCTCGCATCACTCTGATCGGCTCTCAAGACCTTTTTAAGAACAACCCAAACCTCTGCACTCACTCCACTGCTTTACAATTCAGTAATAAGTGATTATGGATCACTTAATTCAAGATGTTCATAAATACAGTTTCAGCTCCAAGCTCCTGCAGTGGATTTGTTAAGTAGACTGGTTGGTGATATTGTTTCAGCCTGAGGTCGGACACAAGCGCTGTGTCAGTGAGCCTGGACTTCATTGGCATGGCAGTGAGGACGCTGGAGGAGCTGCCCATGTCGAGCGCCACGGTGCAGCAGCTCGCCGCCTTCCGCGACGAGATCCTACAGCTGGCCGGAGGTGATTGGGTGTTGCCTTTCTCCTGCCTTCCTGACGCTCATCTCCTCATGGTCGTCCAGACAACCTGGATCATGCCCTGTTGCTTGCACTAATGTTACATTAGTGCAAGCAACAATTGCACTACAAAATTTGTGCAATTGCATTATGTTAACAGATTCATTATTGACTGCACAAGATAACGGAACAACCACCGTTTGCCTATTTCGCCACCGGTTGAGAATAAAGATGGAGACTGCACTACATGTGTACAAATTTTGTTCACCTTAACCATACTTTGCATACTCAAAAATTTACTGACGTTGTTTACGTAAAGTACCTAAACCATAATGAGAAACTACACAAATACATATTCTAGATAAACACCTACAATAATAAAAAGCTCAGTTAAAGATCTTTTAGCTTTTCAACCTAACTTTTGGCATGTGCCAGCCAGCAATTTGCGCCAACATGACATCAGTGCTCCAAACATTTGTGCTTCACACCAAGTATAGTTCATGCACAAAATACAAAATTGGCCCTAAGTAGAGTGACATTCACACATGCACCTCAAGAAGGATAATGGAACAACCTTTATGCACATTTTAGAGGTAACGGAATACATTCATTACAATCCTGGCAAACAGGGAAATGTCAGGGAATTTGAAAGCTGTGAAAGAGAAGAGAGAAATGTCAAGAGAATTGGAAAGCTGTCAGAGAAAACAGGGACATTTGAATGCTGTGAAGGAAAATAGGGAAATGTAAGGAAATTTGAAACCTGTAAAGGAAAACAGGGAAATGTCAGAAAATTTTAAAGCTGTGATGGAGAGCAGGTGAATGTTAAAGGTTGGAGGGAGAACAGGGAAATGTCAGAAAATTTGAAAGCTCTGACAGAAAGGAGAGAAATGTCAGGGAATTTTAAAGCTTGGAGGGAAAACAGGGAAATATCAAAGAATGTGAAAGCTCTGAGGGAAAGCAGGGAAATGCCGAATTTGAAACCTTTGAGGGAAATGTTAAGGAATTTGAAAAAGCTCTGAGAGAAAACAGGGAAATGTCAGGGAATTTGAAATCTGTGAGACAAAACGGGGCATATCTGAGAATTTGAAATCTGTGAGAAAAACAGGGAAATGTTGAAAAATTTGAAAGCTGTCGAGAGGGAAATCAGAAATGTGAGAGATTTTTGAGCAGATTAGTGAAATGTTGGGAATTCTGTGATATGAAAACTATATCTTATTTCCCTAACTTTAATCATGCACCTGTGAAAATATAATTTGCATCTTAAGTAAGAGTAATTTTTTAAAATTATATATTGTTTTCTGGTGCTGGTCAGTTCGAACTTGACATGGTTACGTTAATAATGTGTTGCCATGTTTGATTTGTGGCATGTTGCAACCATTTTATGATGGAGTAATAGTTTGTTATTGCCATCTAGTTATATTTTTATCAAGGTTTAACCCTTTTTAATTTGGGTTATAATTGTCACCTTTAATAATTATAATTGCAAGCGGGAGGGTGGTTACAAAATTTATAACCAATAATGTCTTTTATTTTGTAATAAAACACTGTGTGTTCTGTCAAAACTGTATTGAAAACAATTTTGTGATAGTGGACAAAATGTTCAGTATTTCTTTGCATACGGAAGGTGTTTTGTTCAGGTGCATTGTGTTGTAAGACCTGAGTCGTTATTTTGGTGCAAAGTATCCTAGAATGTAAAGGAGCATATTTTAACTGAAAAATAATAAAATAAGTCATGGTAAGAAAAATGATATTTTTCTGGAAATCGGGGAAATATCAAGGAATTTTCAAATGGAATGAAGGTGGCAACACTTTCTTGTGGTGTGGCTCAGGGAGTACCCGGGTATGATTGCTGCCACCACTCATCAGTTCTCCTGAGTGGTGGCGGGACTGGACTGGACTGGACTGGACTGGGGTAGAGCCAGTCCTGCGAGGACAGTTGGGGAGCTGCCTGATGGAAAAAAGGTGGCAGACCAATTCAGGTTCCCAAGATACAGCCAGGTGGTGTCATCAAGCTAATTCTTTGTCCTTTTTTTCCCATGCAGCAAAACCCTCGAGTTGTGTTGGTTTTCTCCCCCCATCTTCATTCTGCTGCTGTTCCACCCTCATCTCGTTCATTCTTCAGGTGTGATTGGAGTGACACGCATTCCTTGACTGGAACTGCTGACCGTGAGAATCATTTTATGTTGCGTATCTCCTGAGGGAGTTAACATAGGGTCAGTAGAATCAAAATAAGGTCCTCGGACAATCAGGAGTGGGGAAAATAGTTGGCCATGACCTCCGTCCGCTGTCAAGAAGCCATCCTGGAATTCACATGTGATTTTATAAAACTATATAAAACAAAAATCGTGATAGCCGGACTGGGAATTGAAACCAGGCCCCCCTGAATGCGGAGTCCAGTGTGTCGCTATTGTATCGCCTCCCTTTGTCCGCGTAGATCATTTCATCCATTCTTATTCTGCCTCAAGCAGGGGACAGATGGACAGAGTATCAATTTTGTTTTATGTATTATGTTTGTATTCATGACGTAGGTTCGTAAATTTGCTTTTGAAACTGCCACAAACTTTGTGTGGTAAATTTCCTTTCCTGAACTGACAGCCAACTGTGAACATTTGCAGGCCGAGCACGCAGGAGAAGAAATATTCGTGCTGTACCGCACTCCTTCACCGTCAGAGAGGTCAGTGCATGCCNTAACCATTCTTAATTTCAAGAATCATCTGGTATTTGGTTGTGCGTATGCCTGCAATGTAGTAACCAACTTCACAAATACATTAGTCCCTATTTTTGGTTAAAAAAAACTTATTGGTTGATTAGTGATCATATTATGTGTGTTTGTCTAAGGGGTCTGCCGTCACAGTTGAAGCACCTAATTAAGTACAGAGTTATTTAGGGAATTAAGGATAATATGTACGAGACTTAAAAAATAGTTTGAACTTAATTTTATGTACTTTTACTTTAGTAAAGTTGTCATTATCCTTACGTAGCTGTTTCCAGCCTGTGGCTGGGTCAGTGCGGTAAAATGTCTCCATCTTTCTCTGTCTCTTCACCACTCTTCTTCTCTCATTATTTCCCAGCCCTCGCCTGTCCATCTCTCTACCTCGGCCATTTGCTTCTCCGATCTATTCTTTGATCTTCCTTGCGGCCTTTTTCCATTGTACTTCAGAGGCCACAGTGGCTGAGCGGTTAGACTGCTCGCCTCCCACCAAGGTGAACCAGGTTCAATCCCCGGCCAGGTCGCTCCCAGATTTTCGCGAGTGGGAATCGTGCCGGACGATGCCGCTGGTCAGCGGGTTTTCTCAGGGATCTCCCATTTACCCCGCCCTTGCATTTCGGCACTGCTCCATTCTCATCTCATTTCACCCTCATTGGCTCGCAAGACCTCGTTGTTAAGAGCCGCCCAAATCTTTCGATTCGACTCAACCCATTGTACTTCAGTCTTGTCAACCCCTCGCTTTTCACCCTCTTGACGTACCAATACCGCCTTACACATGCCTCCTCGGTAAGCTCCGCCAGCTCACTGTTCATTCTGAACTCTCACTCCTCATCGCTGCCATCGTGTTCCTTGCATATTTCATGCCCAGTGCCTCTATCTTCCTTTCCACTATGCATATGTTGTCAAGTCTCAGAGCGAAATTTTACTCTCTTAGTCATAAGTGTTTTTTAATTTGCTAATCATCACTGCCAGCATTGCTACAAATGTGACAGTCACTGCGTACGTGAAGCTGAATAGATGCCCTCCATCTTGGGTCTATTTACATAGAGTATCTGCATAACCAAACATCATGACTNGTACGTGAAGCTGAATAGATGCCCTCCATCTTGGGTCTATTTACATAGAGTATCTGCATAACCAAACATCATGACTTATTATTCAAAATAAGAGCATATAAAAACTTACAGGATTCCATAATAACCAAACTCCTGAAGTTTGTACGGTTTCACTTGTATTTGTATTTTCTCACGTGAGACAATGACCGCTAAGTCCGAAAGGTTGAGACTTCGATAGTATCGCGATACTTCAATACCATTGAGACTGGGCCCGTGTGAAAATACTGACAATCAGCAATTATAGAAAAGTATTTTAGCTTTTTTGTCATCTTTCATTGGTATTGTGCAGCTAGTTCAACACAAAAATACTCTGCCAACTCCATCTGTCTCTCAACTATTTTGNCATCTTTCATTGGTATTGTGCAGCTAGTTCAACACAAAAATACTCTGCCAACTCCATCTGTCTCTCAACTATTTTGCCCCCATTATCTGCACTTCCGACCTCCTGGGTAACCATTTCAATCTCATTCTCTTCACGTCTGTTGCATCCATGCGTTTCATATTACCTGATTCAGGTCTCTTCTGGTCTTGCTTGAGCCGTATAATTTCTGATCGAGTCTTGTAAACTTCCGTTTGTGTAGCTTAGATTTTCTTACAGTGTTGCTTATTTGTTGTCCAAGTCTCAGTTCTATGTGCAAAGGCTGTCCACGGTAAACTGAGCACTTCCCAAAGCCCTGCTTAAGATCTACTTGTATGCTGTTTTTCCACCGTATGTAAAATTAACGTTGCTGTGGGCCTTTTCACTTTATTCATACGTCGGTAAGGTGAAAGTGTGAAATTGTGATAAAAGTTGATATTACTCGAATTTTCTAATTTTTACATTTGTCTGCATTAAAATAACAGAAAACAAATGAATTATTTTAAGATTCACACATGTTTAACTAACACTTTTAATTATAAGACGTGGAACTACTTTCCCTCCATCGTTACCAACTTCATTGGGCACATGCCAGTCTCTGTTTCCATTAAAGTATACGGAGGTGAGGGCAGTTGCAGGTTGATTTCAAAAGTGTTCACTTTGCTTTGAACAGACTATAACTATGGGGACAGGAGAGTATTGCATGGTTGGAAAGCAGTCTTTTTTTTTCCTTCCTTGCAGGTAGAGACTTTCCTGAAGATAACGGAGCAAATAATGAAGTCTCCCAGCAGCACAATGGTCGCAAAGGAGAAGTCGGAACTTAACTCGCAAGTTCTTAAGTACATGAAGTTGCTGTGCAGGGGACCTGATGTCACGGAGAACAAACCTGTCGCCTTAGGTTAGAAAGCTCTCTTTTTACTTAGCATGTCTGGTGAGTGCTAACTTTGCGTTGTAGCATTAAGAGGATTTATTGCGAGCAGAATATTCCTCCTCGCGCTCGATGGCGGACTGCAAAATGGCTTGGCACCCTCCAACAGATGCCACGATCAAGTCCGTCAACTCTAGAGTAGTTGCTGTGTTTGCTTCTTCCTCCCCCGTCCCCTCCCTTCCTGTCCTTCCCAATTACGTCTCTGGCCAGCATATTCTATCCTTTTCATTACTCTCCAGTTAGGTATGTTGTACATAATAATTTTTCTTAAAAGTTTCAGCAATGGCAATGAGGATTGAAACAAGAAAGATTATTATTAAGATTATAACAGTGCTTCTAATGTACCAAATCCAAGAAATATTGAAAACTAATTTGTTAGATAAATTTCTGGATATGCCTGAAAAATAGTTACAGTATTTTGATTACATATAAAAAATAATCTAAACGTATAAAAAAAAAATTTTTTTTTCATTATAATTGTGAATTGAAACATTTTCTACTGGTTGGACATTAGGTGATTTTCTTGCATAAAGTATTATGCACGTCGTCGTACAAGTCGCAAGAGTTTACTGTGTATAATTTTTACCGCTGCGATGGGTAGGCCTGTAGTTAGGGGAAGTTTCACTTTCATAAAATGAATTAAATTTTTCATAGATCAGTTGACTAAGAGTGCCAGTTTTGTCAAATGTATCATTTTCACCTGAATATCAGAGAGTGTCTTATTAAAATTTCTACCTACAAAAAAATGAGGGTAATCTCATAGTGGTGTTATTTAGAGTAGAAGTGTTTAATTACAGTGCAGGCCAATGCAAATCTTAAAAACATTAACAGACTGCTTTATAATTAGGAAAATGTATGAATAGACAAAGGCGAGTGGTGAGTTGCACGTCACTACTCTAGGTAGATTGTTATTTGTAGCGTATGGCGTGGGATTTGTGTAACAGGGTTTGGTGTGTGTTTACAGAATTCCACATACTGACCCTGAGCGTCGAGAAGATGCATTTGAAGCACAGAGCAGGCATTACACTGGACGTCCCGAAGAGGCGCGGGCGTGGAGTGGCCAACCTCACAGCCACTGTGAGTAGAGTGGAACAGCAGTGTGTTATAGCTAGAGACCCGAGAAATTCGCTACACACGAATTCGCGAAAAATCTTAAAACTTTTTTTAATAGTGGGGAATGACTTATAACACATTTTAGAGTTGTTATTTGGTGTTTTCGACTCACGAACTACTTGCTAATTTCTTAAAATTATCTTGTATCCACGAATTTCGACATGCATTCGAGAATTTCAACGAATTTACAGATATCAACAAATCATTAAATGTGCGTGCCCACGTGCGTTGGTGGTAGCACTTGGCTACCTAGAGGGCGAAGGATGTGCAAGCTGTCAGAACTCGTGGGTGACTTAGTCGGGTTTGGACAGTTGCGGATTGCAGAGTTTAATGTGATTTGTTTTAAAATGCCACCAAAAATAAATGTTGACTAAAGAGTAAAGCAATTTTCTTAAGAAGGCATGGTTAAATCGGGAGACATCATGACGTGTCGTTTTGGCAATAAAACAGTAGCGTGGAAAACCTTAGACAGCGTCAAGAAACACATGCAGAGTTACGGTCACATTGCAGCTGTCAAGAAAGGAAAACGGCAGAAAACTATGTTGGTGGCAATTGAAGGCGCTAAGACAGCAAAGGTGCAGATATAGTTAAAATTACATCATCCTGATGAGGTTTCCCTACATGATTACCAGAATGGGCAACATGCACATTTTTTGCTGGCACTTGGTTTTCATTAATTTATGTGTTAGAAATGTATTTACAAAATATCACAATTAAAAAATTAGTTTTGAAAAAGTTATGATTGAATGAAAGTTTTACGTTTGAAACACCCGCCAAAACGCGCCTGTCGCGCCTGCTCACTCCGTGATGTCACAAGTTAGATACAACCTCAGCCGCCGCGGTTTGTTTACTTCAGCGATGATGCATATTTGGTTAAATATAAATTGTTTGAAGTAATTAAAAGAGAAAATAAACAGTCAAGTATGCCAAAATCATTGAAATGCTTTATTGTACCGTAGTGTACCAGTACATCTCGCAAAACACCTGATAACATATTTTATAGTTACAAAAAACGAAACTAACAGGAAGACATGGTTTAACGCAGTTAGGCGAGACATTGAAGATGTTTAGCCAAAATCAGTTCTTTCTGTTTGCGAAGACCATTTTGACGTACGTAATTATTATAGCTAAGGGAACATAAAAATTCTTGTAAATTAATTTGATAACCAGTGAATTTGAATTTTATTGCCACATACAATCTAAAATATCTAAAACTTTAGTCTTTTTTACTTCTTGCAGAATGCATACAGAATAAAAATAACATTCTCAAATCAAAAGACAACCTTGCTATCAGGTGTTTTATATGCCTAGTCTACTAGACACATGATATCTAACCCAGGACCATCATCGCTGCTGTAACACCGTGCCTGGCCCCCCTCCCACCTCATCTACGAACTTGAGGGGTTCAGATCAAGCGAGCATTGACACCACCCGCACGACCGCCAGTTGTCCCAGCTATGGCTTGTTTGGTGTCTGCTCTGTAGCCAGTCATTCTCTGTCTGAGAGTGTTGGTGGTGAGGCCAAGGTACTCTGCATTGCCGTGAACGCACTGTAGCTGGTAGATAAGATTTTCTTTTGCATAGTCGTAGCTGCCCTGGATAGGCAAGTCTGATTGATGAGCCTGCAGTTGAAGGAGGTGGAAGACTGGTGTATAGCACAAGAGCTAAAATAGCCAAAGCATTCCTCGATAGAGGCTCCTCCAAATCCCTGGTTCACAAGCAAATTCAGCGTGCCACTTCAACCACAGATCCTCAAACTAAGATCAGTAACTCGGATATCCCTCTGGTTGTCCCCTACCACGAGGACATGGACAAACTCAGAACCATTCTCAACTGTGGACACAAAATTCTGGCCGCATCACCACTCACTCAAAACTTGTTCTCCAAACTACCCAGATTGGTCTTCAAACGACCCCCCGACCTGCGCAACAAACTGGTGCACCCCAAATTACCACCAAGTTCCACAATCAGTAATATCATCACCCCCAGGGGGTCTCATCCTTGCAATAGCCCACGTTGCAGCTATTGCGTTATACACTAATCTTCCACCTCCTTCAACAGCAGGCTCATCAGACTTATCCTATCCAGGGCAGCTACGACTATGCAAAAGAAAATCTTATCTACCAGCTACAGTATGTTCACGGCAATGCAGAGTACATTGGCCTCACCACCAACACTCTCAGACAGAGAATGAATGGCCACAGAGTGGACACCAAACAAACCATAGCTGGGGCTACCAGTTGCAACACATGCAGCATCTCACAACCAGAACTTTGACTCCTATTACACGACCCGAGTGGTGAGGGCCCTACCTCCTTCTAATAATAGTGAAGAACTGCAACGCTGGCAACTGGCCCACGAATACATAGCCAAATCCAGACACACACCTGTCTTAAACATAAGATAACCCCTCCGCCACATTTCAAATTTCCTGCCTCGCCCTAGTTTACCTCCTGGCCGCTAGGTTCACCGTTTGCCAACAACCACTCGCGAGACTGCAGTGTGTCACATCTCGCCGCCTGATGAAACTGGCTTAGCCAGCGAAATGTTGCACGACCACGCATCCACATGGAAAATGTGTTCGTCTGACTTTTGTTTGTGTATGTCTGTCTAAGAGTACCGCCCTGTGATTATTCTCTGTCTCATGTAACTTGGCAAGATTTTGACAGTTTGACGAAAGTAGTGCCAAATGTTTACTTTTTTGTTTATGTATCCTTTCGCCATCAGCTGGTGCGTCAAGTGGAGGCTGTATATTTTATCAACATGCTGTCAGCTAATCCACATGCCATTGTACTGTATTGCTAAACAAATGTTAAAGTATTTTAGACTGACATCTATCTAAAAATATCCGTAGGTTATAAAAGTAAAAATATAAATCTTGATATTTGAGCAAGTAAAGCCAGCTCCTTTAAGGATGAACCAGTTATTTCATGCAAGCCTGAATAATGAATGAGATGCGAGTGGAAAAGCGATGCAATGACTGATTGAGGAACCTATCTCCAGTAACGTCTGCCATGCCTCCGACAGTAAGGATCTCTGGATGATTGTTTCCTGGGTCGCTGAGCACTGGGATCAAAGCAGGGACCTCAACCGTGAAAGACTTGCGTCTACCCACCAAGTCATCCGTGGGTCTTGTCAAGCAAAGCGTTTTCCATTATTAGTTGGTTGTTGCGGGGAAAATGGTATTGAAAAGAGTCTTGGAGGAACTTTGAGGAAACATGAGAACTGTGTACTGTATTGATTGTTTGGAAGTTGGAAGTTTGTATAGGGAATAAGTTGCAAGATCCACATGGTGCCAGGAGCGAAAAGCCAAAGATCTGGAAATTACATTCACAGTGCAGTAGATTCGAAACTTGCACCAACAGTAAAAAATAATGTAAAAATTATTTGCGTCTGTAGACGGACAACTTGGCATCAACGCTGGCAACTGGCCCACGAATACATAGCCAAATCCAGACACACACCTGTCTTAAACATAAGATAACCCCTCCGCCACATTTCAAATTTCCTGCCTCGCCCTAGTTTACCTCCTGGCCGCTAGGTTCACCGTTTGCCAACAACCACTCGCGAGACTGCAGTGTGTCACATCTCGCCGCCTGATGAAACTGGCTTAGCCAGCGAAATGTTGCACGACCACGCATCCACATGGAAAATGTGTTCGTCTGACTTTTGTTTGTGTATGTCTGTCTAAGAGTACCGCCCTGTGATTATTCTCTGTCTCATGTAACTTGGCAAGATTTTGACAGTTTGACGAAAGTAGTGCCAAATGTTTACTTTTTTGTTTATGTATCCTTTCGCCATCAGCTGGTGCGTCAAGTGGAGGCTGTATATT
>NQII01014695.1:1989-23514 GCA_002778355.1 Clitarchus hookeri | reverse complement strand
AAAAATTATATTAATATACAGACCAAATGCTCCAAAAACTCCTTACACTCGAAAGTACGTCCCCGTAAGTATTTACGGTGTTTGACCAGGCAATTACTGCCTGTTTCTCGTAAGTGTTCTAATTTGACATTTTCCTTAAAGACGTCAGTAAAAATATGCGTACTGACCTGTTTCCTGTGGCACGAAAAGTGATACCTTATGAGCCTTTCTTTTAAATACTTATATAAAACATACAATATTTTTACTTAATTCTATTAGAAAAAAATATATATAATTAATTTGCGTAAATCCCTTGCCCTCTCTCTAATTTCCCTTATTTATAATAAAAACCCCGCCTGTGCCATTACCATCCGCTCTTTTCCACGAAACCAGTTTCTACACAAGGTCATTACATTGGTAGTGTTAAATGTACTTTGTGGGAGAACCAACGCTAAAGAAAGATATAGTAAAAAAAAGGGGGGGGGACACCAATTATACATATTATAGTTTGTTGCGTAGTTACTTGCCGACAAAACCACAATTTGACTGTTTTCCAATATCTCTAGAGTTAAAAAACATAACTTATTAAACAAAAACTTACAGAAAGAATCTAAAATTGTTTATCTTAATCTATTTAATAATATATACGTACTTGCATTCTTTTTATTACGAAAATTCTTAGTTAGAAATATGATTAGGTCTACATTAAAGTTTCGAGAAAATACAATAAGATTTCGTTACAAAATATATTTGTATGAGTGTTTAAAGATAACCAGTGCGACTCATCTTTCAACATGAACTGTACAATCTCTATAAAAGGGTAAGTTTCATTTGCGTGACCTGAAACAGCAGAACTGTTTTGACAGGTAAGTATGAGGAAAAAAATGTATTTACTGAAAATTGACCAAGCGGTATGGCGCGGTGTTTAAACTTCTGACTTGCATTCAGGAAGGTCTGGGTTCCAATCCTGGTCCGGCCTTCTTGATTTCGGTTTTCCATGGCTTCCCGGAATCACTCCAGGCTGATATTGGCATGGTTCCTTAATACGGGCCATGACCGATAACTTCCTCGTTCCCGCTTCTCTGAGCAACTTGCTACGTCTCTAATAACGTCGCTGTCGAAGAGACGTTAAGTTTTACAACCTACATACTTGTAGGATGTTCAGGTTAAGTGATCACTTTTGGAAGAATTCTTCAGGATCTACTTTTCCTTGCATTTTGTATCATTCCCCTATACGTAAGATAAGAATTGCGATGGTTCGTCTCACTTTATTCACGCGCCACCCACACGGAAACCGTGATATTTTCAAGGAAGTAAATGCGTTAACAATACGCAAATTCACGGTATTATGTTAACACAAGAAACCTGGACTTGAGTAGCCGTAAATTCAGATATTAAATTCTCAGTACAACGTCAAGTGTTAAAATTTTTTATATTAATTCATTGCCAAATTAACTGGGAGCGTGCACGGCAGTGTGTACTGTAGCACACGTGTAGTTGTGGGCAGTTATTTTTTCTCCAAATGTTGATTTTAAAAGTTCTCACTTTATAGTCAATTCACAATTACTTCCAACTTTTCTGAATCCCTGCTAAAGTTATATTTTAAGAGTATTCCTCCGCCTCACACAAACAAAGCTTAACAAAGTCTAGAAACTTACACCCAAAAGGACAATGCACCGCATTCGTTCGCACTGAGTGTAATAATATTTTGCATAAGAAATATTTCTTACTTCCTTACTAGGCATTACCAACGTACCTATTTTCTCTCTTTTTTTTTATTCATATTAACTATAAATGAAACATCATAGTTTATAGATAAAATATAAGTAAAAATTAAATTTAACTAAAAATAAGGTAATTTTATGTTAACGTAAATACAAAACGCTTGTGATGTATGGCATATTTAGGAAACAACCAAACATGTAATAAATACATGGGGTGTTTTCCAAAGGTTTGATTCAAAAAGTGTGAAGAAACCACGAATAGACTATGCAGCAAACAACCGTTACTTCGTGTCCACCTACTACTGAAAATTATGTCCGAAGTCGAGCGGCGTTCGACGGAAACAAGAAATCACGGATATCCGCTCGGGGCACAAGGTCCCGGCACCACCGCCGGACGTCGCCAACGCTGGGAAGACGTGGCGAGTCAGACGCGCGCATATCGTGTAACAGCTTCCAGAACTAGAGAGGAGGACGCTTTGTCAAGGAACGAGCGTTTCCACGCAGAGTTAACGACATCGCCCACGGGCGACAAATTCCTTGCCCGGAAACGTGCGAGACCACCAGCCTCCGGTCATGTTATTTGTAGTCCAGTCAATTTAATCATCCGACCTTGCATTTGATTCAGTAATTATGATATTTTGATATGTTGTATGGACACAAGCACGTAGTAGAAATTCAAGTTTTGCAACCCCCGAAAAGGGGTGCGACCAGCGTGGAAGCCAAAAAACAGCTAAATTTTTGCTCTTTTTTCAGTTTTTGCTCAATTTCTTCCGAAATATACGTCTGACGGAAAAAGGTGTCCCATACTTTTTTAAAGTATATTAAATTTGCAACAATCTGAGATCCAATTTGTTGTTTTACGTTCAGTAGCTTCTAAGATACAGCTCTTTAAACATAGGCCATTTTTCCCTAAATATAAACATTTTAAGTTTTGGCCTCTTATATTGACCGTCGAAACAACTCGTCCTACGAGAAACTTCAAGAGAAATGAATTTAAAGTACATTTATTTAGCTTTAATTTGAGCACTGGTGGGCACTTGTAGACCCAATAGTTCTCTCAGAAATTGCATATAGGTACCCAAGCGAAAACCTTGAAAATTGATTTAATGGAAAATGACTATAAAAGTTTATCTTAATTCCTTTGGATTTATATGACCGATATGATGCAGGTATTACTAACTAGTTAGGTTCCATACTGTGTGGATGTGTGTGTGTATATATATATATATATGATCGCTAAACATAATGAATATGTTGAATTCAATAGGCCATTGCAACCAGGTGATCGTAGTTGATACGGCAATTACAGAAGGTCGGACACAGATAGTAGAGACTGTATCTGTAGGTGTTATATAACAGCCGAGATAAAACGTTTTTAAATATGAAAGTCAAAATAATTATGTTATTCGACATTCGTTTGCAAACTTGTATCAGTCTCGTCACTGATGGTGTCCTAAGCAAGCTGATGATACAAAAGTAGTTAGTAATGACACAATAAAAATAAAAATAAGGCCAATCAACAGTTTTTTCCCGTTCTTAAATGACTTTTAACTGGAGTTCAAAGCGTGTAATCGAGTACAACTATTACTTCGTTCTCAGAACGAATTTTATTATTTTGATACAATTATATTGTTTTATAATTTTTACAATTGATTTAATATTATATACGTAAACATGTCTGAAATTGAAAACTCCTCAAAATGGAGGCTTACGTCACTAAACCGGACGTAATAAAATCTCCTCGATTGACCATACTTTCTAAAGTGTAATCTACACAGAGTTTGAAACCGACAACATTATTTCGTTTAAAAATACTGATGTACACGCTACGTAAATTTTGCCGGAAATGGGGATGAAAAACTGTAGTAGGAAATGGTAATACAAGGAAATAAAGCTGACGAAAAGCAATATGAATAATTTTGGTTACAGTTTGTAGTTATATTTATTCTTGTAACATATGCCGAGTGTTTCAAGCCTCGGATTACACTTTTAAAGGGGAAAAACTTTGCAGCGATTTTTATTTACAGAATTATGGTCACATCGCGCACATTTTTTAAGATGCCAAGTTTTTTTTAACCAGAAATAAAGTTATAAATCTGCAAAGTTTGTAGCTGTTACACACAAAGTGTCTGGCACAAAAACACAAATGAACACAAGCAATATAAAAAAGTTTTGTTTCTATAAATAAAACTAATTTTTATAAAGGTATAAAGTATTTTACTCATGATTTAATATTTAAGAGCACAGAACAAAAATACATTACAGTATATTCATATTATATTACAACACAGGTTCATGCATATGACAGAGTCATGACCAAAGGGAGTGTGAATATTAAATTTAATGCGTGTGTGGATACTTTTGCAGTTTGACAACATGATAAACATGTTAACGTATCAACACCGAACATGGAGAGTTCACTGTCAATACAAGAGATCATGATATAAAATTAAATAAAGTATGACAGGAAACAAAATCAAAATAAAATTGTAACGGAATCAAACAAATTACAGGTTTAAAGGACGATGATGCTGGGCGTATAACGTGAACTTTGCGTTGCCACGTAATGTTGTTACTGCATACCTTGCACATGCGCACACAAACGGAAATAATCGTATTACACGTCTGAATTATCGTACACTAAAAGAACTACTATTATCTTAGCAAATAGCTAATAAATTTTTGCTCAGTCGCTTATATGCGTATGTTTTCAGCAAAGAGTACGTGTTAAAGTAATATTTCAAATCCATAGCTCCAACTCAAAAGAAAAATTGTTACAAAAGCCAAACAAAGGAACAACAACGCTCAACAGTTTTCATTTTCTCGACAGTCTGCGAATTGTACAAACTTGAGCAGCGATTACCTCAACACTTAGTTAGCAATTTTTGCAGCATACGCTGAAGCATGCACGACTGTCAAGCAGACTTGACAGTTTTATAAGTTACACTTCTTATTTGTGTTTTATTAATTATGACAGGCCAGAGATCACATTTAGACCTGTACACGTTATTAAACAGAAATCATGAAAATAATTCGTAACAAAAAAATTATCATTCCTACATAAACAAACCAAGAGACTCGGCAGGCTTCATAAAAGGCTTTTCAAAATCTGACCACAATACACAGTAAGCACACATACACTTTTTTTCATTAACAGTACCCAATCGTTGTGAAATTTACGGCAAAAGTCTTAAAGTTATGGTAGCCTGGGTTAAACGTTCACGGGATCCATACTTTACAAGTTAGGACAACCTTCGTAAGCGTGATAGCAGTCCCCTCAATAGATTCATATTGCAGAGGAAATCATTAATACTTCTTTTTTACAATATACAGATTCTGAGAAAGTCTTTGCCACTGTGACAGTTCCAAAGTCAAATCTTCAAACAAATAACGCTTCGACACAGTCACCTCACTTCACCCTCATCGGCTCTCAAGACCTCGACGTTAAGAGCCGCCCAAATATTTCCACTCCACCACAATTTACTGTTGTTTCCTAGTAAGGAATAAAACAGCTACGATGCCGTACGGAAAACGTTCCTTATTTTTTCTGTTCCAGCGAGTAAAGAGAACTATTTCAAATATTAAATAGAAAATCACAAAAAAAAAATTAACTATCTTTGGATTACTACAGAAAATGAGTAAGTGTTATGTTGGCAATGCTACTTGGTAAATACATATTTGTATGCGATTCTTCACTGCTTGTGTGCTTACTCTATCCACCAAAAGTGAATTGACACTAATTTAACTCTGTAGTTTGATCTCTGCTGTTCCGACTAGTAGCTCCACAAGTTCTTACGTGTGTCGAATGCATCGCCGAGGCATGCTAACCAATCAATGACGTTCACTTCGTACACAAACACATTGTCCATGCAGCTTCGATCAATAACCGTTCACGTTACCAGGGTTGTAGCAGTGTTAGCGCCCCTAGTGGCAGTTTTACGCAACCAATCACAGACATACTAGGTATGGCTATTTTATGGCTATGGGTGAATATATATTACAATAACTATGGCGGGGTGGGAAGAGGAGGGGGAGAAAAGACTCATGATGTGAGTCAGCGAGTGAGACTTGAGAATATTTATGCAGGTAATTATGTCTCGCAAATAAGACAATGATAAACAAACTGGAAATGTTAAACCACCGTCAAAGAAGAAAATAACACCAACAGTATCGAATATTTGGAATAAAAAATCCCCTGAGCTACGCCAAATTCAAGGCAGAGTGTACATTCTGTATATGCAAAGACGAGTTTTCAATATCACATGGGGACACTACATATGCCCGACAACATTTTTACCAACTTGCAACATAAACGGAGACAAAATTCTCACTTCAGGGTAGGCTGCAGTGCTCACTAGCTTCTTCACGAAGACTCTACTCGAGCAAATACGATACCGGTGACAAATATCGCTATCGCTTTATTGCTGTTATTGGGCCTAATGTCATCATTGGCGTAAATAACGGCCCTCCAAATACCAAAGGAAGGATCTGCTCTTCAGGAGCTCTCAACCCGTCTTCCATTGATTATTTTTATTTGCAAAATATTCATTCGTAAAGGGCTTAGACTTTTTTCAGGTAACGGCGTGCAAACTTTGCTTTAAACACAGTAAAGTTTTATAATTGATACTTTTTCTTTTTATACCAGGTGCACCAATGTTTAGACATGTCACGTAACACTATTGACAATAAAAAGTATACAAAATAATTTCACTTAGTGTACAGAGCTTGTGTGAGTTACGTAAAGAAGTGGTTTCATTTTTAGGAATGAAAATCACCTGCTTTTTAAAGTTTCATAAATGTATCTGAATAATATTTTCTTGCTGATAACATAGTATGTGTTTATGATGTCCACTCAGAAATCGTGCTGATTACTGAGCTTAAAGCAATGATCTAAATATGCATTTTCAGGAAAAAAAAATCTAATTATGTTCATTGCTGAAAGATGGGTTTTTGTTACTGACGTGACTGACAAAGAGAAAATTTAAAAAAAATTTGTTTAGTTGAAAAAAGTTTTAGTGTTTTATCGTCTAATTCCAGTGAAAGAACAATTTCTGTAATATATTTCAAATGGAGGAATGACAGAAATAGGACTTCAGCAAACTTTATAAAAACAGGTTTTTCACTTACTTCAGTAACAACAAATCATTCTGAGAAAAGTATTATACTCTGAAATAAAACATATTGTTGAACTGTGGAACAAATAAACATTTCATAGGTGAATTTATATGAAAGAGGATTAGCCACATGCCTCAGGATGTCAGAGTTAAGATGTAATACAGGAAACTAAGAAATGCAGTGTCCCTCTCCAGCTGCAGTTAAGATAAGCCACTAATCTAAACTACGGTGCTGAAGTCTGTGGAGGTTAAAACCACTCAATGGCTTTGTGCAAGTGTGTGTGTCAGTGTGCGTGTGAGCATGTGGTATTTGAAGGCGTCAGCGATTAAAACGTTGATTAACAGCTATTATGGCATGTCCTCGACAGACCAGATCGTTATCGCTCCCTTAACCGACAGCCACTAGCAGCGATCACGCTTCTCTTGCGAGCGCTGAGGTACCTGCTATGGCCGTGAGAGTGCAGATACGGCACCAGCACGTGATGGAATAGTGATACTTGTTACGCAATACTTGTTTACTCCCGCCTGCGTGTAGTTCGCTGATTATGCCGCATGCCGCTTTTCGTCACTTGTTCACGACAATTATCTGACTGTTAACTAGGTACAGATTGGTTTTTAAAAACTCCTTGTGCCAACGAATCAAGTCACCTACTGTCCCTCAAAAGGCAAAACAGAACTCTGAGAACCAACAACGAGAGGCCTCCAGGCAAATCCCCCAGGTTGTGTGGTACTAGTCAACTGTCGGGAGGTTATGGCGGTACAGATGAGTGACACTTTTGAAAGTAATGTAGGTGATGTTACCATCTCGTACACTGGGTGCAGGGAGAAGTGGAGACACAGCTATAGACTATAAAAATTATTTCCTTTTTTCCAAGGGGGCCGCGGTGGTGTAGTAGTCAGACTACTCGCCTCCCATTACGGCGAACCGGGTTCGATTACTGGCAAGGTCACCCGGGCATCCGCATGTGAGAAACGTGGAGGACACTACCATTGGCCGGCAGGTTTTCTCAGGGTACTCCCGTTTCCTCAGCCTTGCATTCTGCCGCTGCTTCATCTTAATCTCATTTCACCCTCACCGGAGCTTAAGACCTCGACGTTAAGAGCAGATCACTCAGCTCAAATCTCTCTGAACTCCGTTTTTCGAAGTAAAGTTGCATGAGAGATACAAACATGTTTGTATAACATTAAAAATACACACATGGTCATTTATTAAGTGTGACGAGGCGGTTAGTGAATGGTTTACAAGGTGTCCTAGTGTCTTGGCCAGAACTGTTTTTTGAGCTGTATCCAAATTACCAGTAGTTGTGCTCTATAGGTGCTGCCTCGTAACAGTTCAGCAGCCACAATTTACCAGCGCATTAAAAAAATTATGTTATAAATTTTCAGTAAACGTATAAGTATGTAATTTTGTGACTTCATTATTGCTTATATTAGAACATACATATTTTTCGGACACTTTTTCAACACAACGAGGAATTATTTTACTTGATATTTGAGTTGCCAGAGAAAAATATATATTTGGTTCAACACAATTATTTAATCAACAAAATGACTCACAAATTATGTACATTCGTCTATAAAATGTATTTGTTACTGGGCTAAGATTTGTCACGAACCTTATAACTTAGATGCAGAAAGTTAAGCTTTTAAAACAATACTGCTGAGGTAAATGAATAGGTCACAACGATGAGGCAGTAATTTATGTGCGGATATACGTGTTTCAAATAATTATACTTATTTAATAATGAAAATGTGTTACACAACAAATGAAAAACTATCACTTAAGGTCTCAAGTTTCACACATCGTATTATAAATGCATTGTGTCTCCTCCACCTGCTGCACGGATAACAAATAGGCAGTAGCTGAATTCGTCCTATAAGCCTACGCGTCTGAAAGTCTTTTTCCACATAATTTACTGCAGCCGTGATTCTGTTTCTGACCTCATCCAAGTCAGCGGGAAAAACGCGTTATTTTACGTATCTGCTCAAGAAAATATCAGAATGTCTATAGATCTTGGGGGGCGAAGAGTATAGTGCCAAGTTTTGGGGTCCCGTGCGACCTATCCAACGTTGAGGCAATGTTTAATTTAGGAAAAGACGAACTTGGCTGTGCCAATGTGGCAGTGATCCGTCTTGCTGAAAAATGAAACCTTCAAAGTCTTCATCAAGTTGAAGCAAAAGATAGTTCTGCAGATCGTCAAGATAGGAATGTCTCAAAACAGTGTTTCCCGCAGAAAAAGAAAGGGACAGTAAATGCTTGTAAGAGAAACAGAACAAAACAAAATATTTTTTGCTGAATATCACTCGGGCAGTACAATTTCATGTGGATTCTCAAGTCCCCATATGCGAACATTCCGTCGCGAAGAAGACTCAGGCACGTTTGGGAAGAATTCAGCTATTATCCGTGCAGCTCATGGAGGGCATATAGAGCATTTCTAATATGGTGAGTGAAACTTGACGACTTACTTAATAGTTTGTAATTTGTTACGTAATTGTAATACATTTTCATTATTATATACAACTATTTTTAATTGGCCCATTATTTTATATACACGTGTTTTACAGTATGTAAAGCAAAACGGAGACTTTTCACCATTTGGAAAAATTTATGACCGGTCAAAAAAACAAAAAAACAGCAGTCAATCTATCAAGCTTTCTGAAGTCAAATCAACTTCCGTAATACCTAGCTAGATGATCTTGTTCGAACAGTAGTAAACTAACGGAGTGGTGAATATGATTTCAATTCAGAGTCCAAACTTCATAAGTACACTCGATGAGCTCACAAACTTAACATATGGGAACATTCAACCAGAGCATGCGGCAAAGGCTCAGGTGAAAAGCACATCTGCTCTATGTTATGGATCAGAAAGAGCCACGTCAGTGAATCGCGTTCTGAGAAAACTTTAGGGGAAGGTGTCCATACAATAATTAAAACATTTCAATAAAAAAACATCACCTCAAATGAGTTTTAGCAGATAAATCTTTATTCATAAAATGCGCAATATTTTCGAGTATAAATTTTTTTCGAGAATGAGAAGAGCTGGAACGTGTGTTTACTCGATCACATTTTAGTTGTGAAATTTCCGCTGAACAACCTGCAAAATTGTATAGACACCAGATTAATTGTAATTTTTACGCTACAAAATGATGCGTTCGCGACTGTGAATTCCCACAGAGGCGCGTTGCCAAAACAAGAATGCGAATTGTTTCAGTGCCTTACGCGTAGTAGCGATGAAGGACCAGATCAAGCACTTTTGGGCATCGAACGCGCAAAATACCTATAGCCACGCGGCCGCCATACACAGCAGTGTAAATTGGTGCAAAACTGTTGTTTATTTTTGTTCAGTGGAAATCCGCAGGATTGAGTTGCAAAGAATGGCAACACCACTAACATCGTGACAACTGGGATTTGGGCTGTATGTCTCATTTGTTACCTTATTTCACGACGGAGCGATGACAGCTCATACTGCGTACATATGCTAAACCAAACAACTCATCTCTCCCAGCTGTTGCCAAATGGCCGAACGTTGAGGGGATGTGGTATTAATATGTGTTTCACCCCTTCTGTTGTTAGAGACATCTGGTTGACTGAAAGTTTGCATAGCCAAGTCTCGTATACTTATAAAAACTGATGTAATTATTTTACATTTACCGTAGTTATGAATATTAGTTCTGCAAACGAAAACTGAAATTACTGCTGTTTCCATCGCTCTGCTGTTACCTAAAGGCCACCTTGAATGTCAGGAAGACACGCTTGCTTAGACTGGATGTTACGTGTAGCGTGTAGCCTTTGGTTCTCAAAATTTATACCTACCATTAAAAGTCGATATTTCTGCATGCGTTGTTCACAGAGGAAGAAAAAGAAACCTTGGTCATTTTCCAGCACACTATAAATGTTTTAATTAATTTGATAAGGAAAAGTTAAAACAGCAAAAGTGTGTTTGCATGTATTGCATGTATTTTTACATTTAAAAAATATTAAAATTAATGTTATGAAAGTCGTTTTTTTATATTTTTTAAAGTGTATCCTGGTACTTTGTGGATTATCAAGGGGCAATTTATACGCGTATATAAAAACTACGTGAGTCCATTCAATGTAGGCCAGAAAAGTACTGTAGACATTGTGGCGACCCGTTTTTTTTTTTTTTTCGTCACTACTTGTCGTTTGCTTGCCGAGCAATTTCATATAGTGGTGATGGGAATATACGGCCTGGTTGATTTCGACCAAGAATTCATGTCGTTCGCGCTTGTTGGACGGAAGTTAAATTTGCAACGCTGCATGTGTCGCCAACTTACGGGTTTGAATGTCGAGGAAAGGCGAAAGGGGAAGGGGGTAAAATTGGTGTAATTTTGATCTTTCTGTAGCCACTTCAATTTCCGACCAAACCCGCGAATTTTTAGAATCAAGGACGCCAAGTAATTTAAAAAAAGTGCCACCACTCCCAATAACCGAACGACAAAGCATTGTCTTACAAGCCAGTTCCCGTTTCGATGCGCGGTGCACACGTACTTAACAAGAACTTTACGAAATGTTAACGGTATTGTTTNTTTCACCCTCACCGGAGCTTAAGACCTCGACGTTAAGAGCAGATCACTCAGCTCAAATCTCTCTGAACTCCGTTTTCGAAGTAAAGTTGCATGAGAGATACAAACCTGTTTGTATAACATTAAAAATACACTGTACCAGTAAATAATTCACACTGCTCCGCCAATCACTTACGTTTACAAGGTGTCCTAGTGTCTTGATCAGAACTGTTTTTTGAGCTGTATCCTAATTACCAGTAGTTGTGCTCTATAGGTGCTGCCTCGTAACAGTTCAGCAGCCACAATTTACCAGTGCATTTTAAAAATTATGTTATACATTTTCAGTAAACGTATAAGTATGTAATTTTGTGACTTCATTATTGCTTATATTAGAACATACATATTTTCCGGACACTTTTTCAACACAACGGGGAATTATTTTACTTGATATTTGAGTTCCCAGAGAAAAATATCTATTTGGTTCAACACAATTATTTAATCAACAAAATGACTCACAAATTATGTACATTCGTCTATAAAATGGATTTGNCTATTTGGTTCAACACAATTATTTAATCAACAAAATGACTCACAAATTATGTACATTCGTCTATAAAATGGATTTGTTACTGGGCTAAGATTTTTCACGAACCTTATAACTTAGATGCAGAAAGTTAAGCTTTTAAAACAATACTGCTGAGGTAAATGAATAGGTCACAACGATGAGGCAGTAATTTATGTGCGGATATACGTGTTTCAAATAATTATACTTATTTAATAATGAAAATGTGTTACACAACAAATGAAAAACTATCACTTAAGGTCTCAAGTTTCACACATCGTATTATAAATGCATTGTGTNAATGTGTTACACAACAAATGAAAAACTATCACTTAAGGTCTCAAGTTTCACACATCGTATTATAAATGCATTGTGTGTCATCCACCTGCTGCACGGATAACAAATAGGCAGTAGCTTAATTCGTCCTGTAAGCCTACGCGTCTGAAAGTCTTTTTCCACATAATTTACTGCAGCCGTGATTCTGTTTCTGACCTCATCCAAGTCAGCGGGAAAAACGCGTTATTTTACGTATCTGCTCAAGAAAATATCAGAATGTCTATAGATCTTGGGGGGCGAAGAGTATAGTGCCAAGTTTTGGGGTCCCGTGCGACCTATCCAACGTTGAGGCAATGTTTAATTTAGGAAAAGACGAACTTGGCTGTGCCAATGTGGCAGTGATCCGTCTTGCTGAAAAATGAAACCTTCAAAGTCTTCATCAAGTTGAAGCAAAAGATAGTTCTGCAGATCGTCAAGATAGGAATGTCTCAAAACAGTGTTTCCCGCAGAAAAATAAAGGGACAATAAATGCTTGTAAGAGAAACAGAACAAAACGAAATATTTTTTGCTGAATATCACTCGTGCAGTACAATTTCATGTGGATTCTCAAGTCCCCATATGCGAACATTCCGTCGCGAAGAAGACTCAGGCACGTTTGGGAAGAATTAAGCTATTATCCGTGCAGCTGATGGAGGGCATATAGAGCATTTCTAATATGGTGAGTGAAACTTGACGACTTACTTAATAGTTTGTAATTTGTTACGTAATTGTAATACATTTTCATTATTATATACAACTATTTGAAATTGGCCCATTATTTTATATACACGTGTTTTACAGTATGTAAAGCAAAACGGAGACTTTTCACCATTTGGAAAAATTTATGACCGGTCAAAAAAACAAAAAAACAGCAGTCAATCTATCAAGCTTTCTGAAGTCAAATCAACTTCCGTAATACCTAGCTAGATGATCTTGTTCGAACAGTAGTAAACTAACGGAGTGGTGAATATGCTTTCAATTCAGAGTCCAAACTTCATAAGTACACTCGATGAGCTCACAAACTTAACATATGGGAACATTCAACCAGAGCATGCGGCAAAGGCTCAGGTGAAAAGCACATCTGCTCTATGTTATGGATCAGAAAGAGCCACGTCAGTGAATCGCGTTCTGAGAAAACTTTAGGGGAAGGTGTCCATACAATAATTAAAACATTTCAATAAAAAAACATCACCTCAAATGAGTTTTAGCAGATAAATCTTTATTCATAAAATGCGCAATATTTTCGAGTATAAATTTTTTTCGAGAATGAGAAGAGCTGGAACGTGTGTTTACTCGATCACATTTTAGTTGTGAAATTTCCGCTGAACAACCTGCAAAATTGTATAGACACCAGATTAATTGTAATTTTTACGCTACAAAATGATGCGTTCGCGACTGTGAATTCCCACAGAGGCGCGTTGCCAAAACAAGAATGCGAATTGTTTCAGTGCCTTACGCGTAGTAGCGATGAAGGACCAGATCAAGCACTTTTGGGCATCGAACGCGCAAAATACCTATAGCCACGCGGCCGCCATACACAGCAGTGTAAATTGGTGCAAAACTGTTGTTTATTTTTGTTCAGTGGAAATCCGCAGGATTGAGTTGCAAAGAATGGCAACACCACTAACATCGTGACAACTGGGATTTGGGCTGTATGTCTCATTTGTTACCTTATTTCACGACGGAGCGATGACAGCTCATACTGCGTACATATGCTAAACCAAACAACTCATCTCTCCCAGCTGTTGCCAAATGGCCGAACGTTGAGGGGATGTGGTATTAATATGTGTTTCACCCCTTCTGTTGTTAGAGACATCTGGTTGACTGAAAGTTTGCATAGCCAAGTCTCGTATACTTATAAAAACTGATGTAATTATTTTACATTTACCGTAGTTATGAATATTAGTTCTGCAAACGAAAACTGAAATTACTGCTGTTTCCATCGCTCTGCTGTTACCTAAAGGCCACCTTGAATGTCAGGAAGACACGCTTGCTTAGACTGGATGTTACGTGTAGCGTGTAGCCTTTGGTTCTCAAAATTTATACCTACCATTAAAAGTCGATATTTCTGCATGCGTTGTTCACAGAGGAAGAAAAAGAAACCTTGGTCATTTTCCAGCACACTATAAATGTTTTAATTAATTTGATAAGGAAAAGTTAAAACAGCAAAAGTGTGTTTGCATGTATTGCATGTATTTTTACATTTAAAAAATATTAAAATTAATGTTATGAAAGTCGTTTTTTTATATTTTTTAAAGTGTATCCTGGTACTTTGTGGATTATCAAGGGGCAATTTATACGCGTATATAAAAACTACGTGAGTCCATTCAATGTAGGCCAGAAAAGTACTGTAGACATTGTGGCGACCCGTTTTTTTTTTTTTTTCGTCACTACTTGTCGTTTGCTTGCCGAGCAATTTCATATAGTGGTGATGGGAATATACGGCCTGGTTGATTTCGACCAAGAATTCATGTCGTTCGCGCTTGTTGGACGGAAGTTAAATTTGCAACGCTGCATGTGTCGCCAACTTACGGGTTTGAATGTCGAGGAAAGGCAAAAGGGGAAGGGGGTAAAATTGGTGTAATTTTGATCTTTCTGTAGCCACTTCAATTTCCGACCAAACCCGCGAATTTTTAGAATCAAGGACGCCAAGTAATTTAAAAAAAGTGCCACCACTCCCAATAACCGAACGACAAAGCATTGTCTTACAAGCCAGTTCCCGTTTCGATGCGCGGTGCACACGTACTTAACAAGAACTTTACGAAATGTTAACGGTATTGTTTTTTTATTGTGTCGCGCACGCAGAAGACGACCAAAGGGGGAGGGAGGAACTCGAGGCATGCCACGGCGCTTTTCTGTCGACGAAGCAGTCCGTGCAGTTACGCCGTCTGGTATGTCGGTACACCCTGCCCTGCATCGTAAGCTGTGCGGGTGACGCAACGCACCCTGACATTACCCCGTTCCTTCTCCCGCAATGCGGCCAACATAACGCCGTCGCCGGACGCACCATTGCTGGTGATATGAGATTCTTCACGATTTCTCGCCACGTCCTCTACTTCCCTCGCGGCCCCTCTACCATCGTTCCCGCCCCGCCACGAGCCAAACAATTTTAGAGCGACTGCAATGAGAACGTCCGCCCACCGCCGTTTCCTTCATTTTTCGCGAGCTTTCTTCGCCAACGCTGATAGCTCTAATGTTAGGGACGCAGACTCCCTTCAAGGACAATCTACATCGTTAAACTTTGCACGCATATCTGTAAACATCCGCCTCTGCGACCTCTGCGGTCACTGTAGCTACGCTCAAACAGCGTACGCTAAAAAGACTAAACAACAAATTATATAAACAGACTAATGTAAAATGAAACGGTGCGAGGTTCATGATTTGAGGCAGACAATATTTCTGAACCCCTTTATAGAAATTCTCATGTACTCAAAGTTTTATTTACAATTGTATGTGAAACTCACACATCCTTTCCTGGGAACCAAAGTAATACGTTTTTACTGGCGACCGAAGACAGATATAGGCGTAAAAACATGTCATAGAGAGTGCTTACAGAAACCAGAGAAATTCTCGGGCGAAGATGGGATGTTTAATAAATGAGTAGAAAATTATAATTTTTTTATGATCCGAATTCCGAGTAATAGAGTTAACTATTTCAATTTTTTTTAAATAGGTTATTTGTGAAATTTTACAATAGGTAAACAAATAGAAAATAAATTACAAATAAATAAAAGGAGGTGAATTAAATATGAGAGGGCTATGCATAGCAGAGTGTTGACAGCGGTACGCAATGTTCTTACAGTTGATACGAAACGATTCCGTTGTGACTAATTCTTACACACTACGAATTCTAAATACACTTTCTCAAAAGTGACGAAGGCGCTGCGGTGGCAAAGTAATAGCACAGAGTTTGCACAGTAACCGCAGTATTACGCGTTCGATCCTCGACAAAGAGAGAGCGAGAGAAAGAAACTAGGCAATAATGTTTTTCTCTAAGACTGTCGTGCTTCATCGTGCCCGCTTTTCTCAGTGGCGATACTCGTAATCATACACTAATTAAGATGACCTTGGGACGCTTTGCGAATTCTCTCGCATACGTATTTTTATCTATCCTTGACTGTGTTGAAATTTCTTATCTCTGCAAAATACACTCCGTTACGAGGACAAAATTACGAGGCCTGATTAACTGAAGATAAAAGCCACATTTGTGTTGGCAGTAAACCGTCAGTTGGCTAGGGTATCTAGAAAATCTTTATTGAGAGGCTTAGTTGTAGAAATAATGTAGGTTCATATTTGGGAAACTGACTAAACTTCGGGCGCTGAAGTTAGATAACTGCCAGGATGGGAAACTACGGGTAAAATAAACCGATCTGCCGGTTATTCGTGAACCAGAACATCAATTCAACGCAACAGGTTCTATTTCCAAATAAATACGATCGTGTGTGTAGAAGCACTTGTAGCACTTATAATATAACGTATTTTGTTATATGTAACGAAAGTGTCATCATAATTTTAGAAAAGCTATTGAAAAATGTATAACACATTTGCACGAACATGAAATATTTACCACTTTGCTGTCCACACAGTATGTGCGCAGCTTTACTACTGTAATTGCCATCCATTAACGACTATTACGCATACACTATTTAAAAAAAAGTCCATAAAATTACGGAAAGTACCGGTTACAAATTATCCAGATATCTGCGTGAAATTACGAAGGCTTCGTTTTTTTTCAATAACGTTCTCTCCATAAATTTCACATAAATCTCCGTGAATTCACGGAACGTGTCCACAAACTTGCAAGTTTTTTTAATCTGCTCTTTATAAAAAGGAGTTACAAAAATAACCTTTTATAGACTATTCACGGTAAAGTGAGAACTTTTGAAAGTCCTCTCATTTGCAATAATAGTCAATAAGTATAGTTTATTTTAGCCTTCAACGTTAACTCCCGAGTGCGGTGGAATAAAAATACTGTGTTTATTACTTACATGGCAATATTTATTTTAAAAAGTTGTAAAAGGATAAAAAAAATTGCTGAAAAGAAAAAGTAACTAGGGCCTTAAAAGTGCTCACTTTACTGTGAATGGCCTATACTTTCGTTATGGGGGTGTTTCACTGTGTATAAAAATGGCTATAAAAATTTTGTTCCGTAGCGAGATTTCAACTCGGAAAAAACATTTGACAGGTCAACACATTATCTTCTCACCTACCATGCTTTTACAAGAAGTAGTGTTGTAAATACAAGATTTATGTAGATTTATGAATGTACACCTCTCAGTTTCCAGTCATGTTATAGTGCTTGCGGTTTTTGTTTTAATTTCAGGTTTACAAACTGGGGTAAGAAAAAGAGTTTTATTTTCGTAATGAATTTCACTGTGAATAACAGAGGAATTAAAAAAAGTTAACATATTTTGTCCTGTAGTGGGATTTGAAAACGAATCGAAAAATTAACATTTAATAACTCGAGCCACTTACCTACCACACCTTTACACGGAGTATTTCACAAATACGGATTAGACACGAAACTTACGAACGCGCCTGTTCTAGTTTCAGTCGTGTTAGGACGCTTGCTATATTTGCGATTTATAAAAAGAGGTTACGAAACAAAGTGTGGTTTATTTTCGTTATATGTACGTATTTCACTGCGTATACAAGGTTTCGTCCTGTAGCGGAATTTGAACAAGAATCAACGAATTAGCACTCCATGAGTGGTTCGCCATTCACCTACTGCTATTTTACACGAAGTAGTATTGTGAAGATGGTATTTTATACGATCCAGGTATCATATGCATTGTTCGTGTCTTAAAATCGAAGCCATAAGAATACGGAGAGCTTCCGTATTTTATATTTGCGGAGCTCATTTCCGTTATTCGTCGTTACGGAACGCCTTTCCGTAAATTAACCCTACACCTCCGTAAAAGTTTCCATAAATCTATAGAAATTTCTAACAGTTCTGCTTAGCTAGCGACATTAACAGATTCGATGGTTAAGGAAACGTGGCTGTAACAGATTGGAGAACTTTCGGGTTAGGAATCTGCTCACAATAACTCCTCTGTCATATATTTCCGTTGCGCTTGACCAAAGCTCTTCGCTGCCCAACCCCACGTCACGCACATCAGGGAAACTTCTACGTTGCCGTATCAACAGGGTTATGCGAAGTACGATCGAAATCCGACCTCATTATTGTCATTCCCGTCCAAAGGCGTTTACTTCCACGTCACTTCACAAGTGCCCGGACTGCAATGCATGACCTCAGTCTGTTACTCAAGCTCAAGGTACTTTAAAAGAACGCCAACTTCGCCTTCTGACAACACTTCTCAGAACTTTCTGTTGACCATTCCCCACGTTGCAATTTAGAGGTTATGAACCGTGTCGTTCATGGCGGATGCACTTGTTGCTTACGCAATAACGCAAAAATAAAACTATCCAGTAGGTGGAAACGGAATGAATTAAAAAACACTAAATGATCCTAGGCGCTACCAGACACCCTTCAAAGAACAGCGAGTGAGGTCCTCGTGTACCATTAATATCTGATGTGTGTGTGTGTGTGTGCGCGCGCGCGTGTGTGTGTGTGTGTGTGTGATGAACAACGGAAGGAAGCAGCTAACGGGTGTGTCAAACGTGGCAGAACTTGTTAACGACATGTATTTCAAACGGTACTTCCCTCTCTCTGCCTACCTCTACAACTATTGTCCTTGCATTAATGATCGGACCTAAGTTTCTTGATAATTTTACAACTAGGCCTACTACAAACTCAACAGTGAGTTAATTTTGTCTTACTTTTGTTACATATTCGAGCCTTTGCTTGAGAACAGCAGTTTTATCGACCAAAGCTACACAGATACGGCAGTTACAAGTCGACGTCAATCATTTTTGCAGTGATGCTCAAGGATGCTGAACTTATAAAGAGTACTGCTTTGATACACAGCCGCTGTAAGCACCACATAAATGTTTTTAATTCAAACATTCATTGGAAACACGCCACACGCTTATCCTCTTGACGATATTAGGATAACAGTTTTAGGTCACTTCACATTCTTTCTTAAGAAGTCTCAAGATAGCAACGCGGGAATGCTATTAAATGCTATATATCTGTAATTCAATACTATGTGGTTAATATATGAGGTAAGCCATTTATTAATGATAACCCAATAACCAGTGTCTTGTGTGGCCAAGAAAATATAACAGACCGGAAATTTACACCGCAACAACAAGTATTTGTTAAATTGATTGCTCGTTTATTACGCATGAGAATTATATTAATATCATTTTATACGAATTCAAGAATTCTGGGAATAATCGCACACTTTACACTTCTTTCAATGTTAAGCGAAGTCAAAAAATACATGCGAAGCTAATAAAACAAAGAATGGACTCGCGTATATAATAGCACAATAAAGACTCACCAAAAATAAAAATAATTTATTGACTGATGTAGCCTGGTTTCTTTAACACAACTGTTCTGAAGTTATGACACTGAGGTGCACGATATCTCGAAGAGTATAGGGTGGTGTAATTCAAACTATATGAACGACAATTCAAATTTTGATGGTGCAGTGAGTTTTTACCAATTTCACAATATATGGTACGTATAAAGCGATAGTATTTAGTAACCGATTTCAACCGTAATTGAAACATACTGAAAAAAAAAAAATTAATAATGATAACACCAGAGAAATGGAGTATCGATCGAGTGTTCCAGAAACTCAAAGGAAGAATTCAAGGAAGACACTTATGTGAAAACAATACTTTTTTATGTCGTATTTTGTAGTTATAAATAATAACATAATTCATAACCCAAGAAAAGTTCAGTGCCTGTCAACCATTTTTAGCCAAAAATCATTTTTATTTACAAATATTGCAAACATTTTAATACTCTATTAAAAAAATCAGTTAGCCGTGTTTAAATAAAACATTCCATTAAAAGAACTGTGAATGTTCCAAACCTTTAAAAAATATAGTAAGAACCTACGTATTTTAATGCAGTTAATAAGGTCCTGTTTTTTGTTGTCAACTAAAATAAATTTTAAAAAGCGTAGCCACACGCAACACTAAGGAACAACATTTTGTACACTTCTGTTGGAATATGTTTTTCTACAGCACTAAAATTACAATTCTACGGCATCAGTAACAACAAATAACTGCACAGCTATTCACCACATGCACTATATAGCTACACATATAGAATGTCAAAGAAGTTTGGCAAAATTATTCTTAAGTCTTAAGTCGTTTTAAAATTTTGGCTTTTAAATATTTGCACAATGAAATAAAAAAAGTAGTCAGCGTTAATTTGTGCCCAATACGTTCACAATATTCACATTTAATAACCATTTTTTAAGATATTTTATTGTTTAAATGACTTAAACTCGGAACCAAACTGCCTAAAAGTGCCCGTGTAGTGCGAGGTCCAACCAAGAATATCTCTCTAAGCAACACAGTTAGGAATTTCTCTGGCAAACATTTTTCCGATTCCCACTTATTAAGCGTGATTGCTGTGTAACTATATGCACCTTCTGTAATTCAGTTTTCCGTCTTCTTTCTCTCCCACCCACATAAATTCTGAGACAGTGGCTCGCCCGTATTTCAGCGGCTCCTACACATACATACACTTTACCAGCCACTGTCTCCTTATCTACGAATTCAGGTACGAAAGCAAACACAACCGCTAGGGGCGGAATTTTCGTTCACTTTACTCCTAATGTGTTCTGGTTGGAATTGGGTTGCGGATAAACCGCTCCCATGTGTACACGGCGATGTTTACGCGGCAAGCCAACAGACTGACATATGGGTCACGGGATGTTAGATCCAGTTTACGGACGAAGAGAAAACATACCGCGAGGGAGAGCACTTCCGTCAGCCACCAATTTCCGGCCCTGGAAAAGTGGGTCCCGTGTTATGTCCACGCGGCTGGCCGCCTCCGAGCTCTCTGTTACCAACTTTGCCGTTTTCGTTTTTTTCCTTATCATCACGGCAAAGAAACTAATTTCCCAGTAGCCATCGTTTCATGATATATTTTGTTCTACTTTCATTATTAAACTGGTAGAGTACGTCAACAATCTCGTGGGTTCGCGTAGACTTAAGAGTGGCACGATGCATTCCACAGGTCATAGAGAATCGACAGGAATCACGTAAATCCGTTGGTCAGGAATAAGAAGTGTCGAAGTAAACAGAGGGCAAATGACGAAATGTTGTAACGACTACTACACATAAAAGTTCTAACATTTATCTGTGACAAAAATTGGTGAATGGCAATAAATTATAACCTGAATGAAATAGAAGTTCCTAAAGTATCGTGGTCTGGATGAGT
>NQII01014694.1:0-17203 GCA_002778355.1 Clitarchus hookeri | reverse complement strand
TTGGTAGAAGGATATTGGACAGATGATAAGGTCTTATAGCGTTACATTATTTGCTCTCTACTAATCCCAAAAATTTTAATTTTGGAAAAAATAATTAAATTCAATAAATTAAAAATTTAAATAAAACTATTAACCAGGTTTATTTCGTTCGTTTTAGTAAATGTTTTAAAAAAATATGTGGAAAAGTCACAAATTCTGACAGCATGTAATAAAGAAAGTATGAAGGTTTTAGGGAACAAACAAATATTACAATACTATAAAAAAAGAATAATGAGTATTGTACATTTTAACTAAATAATTAAGGGAAACACCCGAGCGGAAAAGTAACACAACACTTTATTATAATAATATTTACACTTTACAGAAAACACAAATTACATTATAAACAGAAGGCAACGAATGTAAACAATTGATGCAGCATATTTTGTGGGAATAGACGTTTCAGAATTTCCTTAAAGAATAAATAAATACATAATTAAATACTGACAAAATTAAGATATTTCCACTTAGGCTATCTAAAAAAACCAACGAAATTTTTTTTCAATATAAGCTCAATAAGGAAGGCTCAAAGATAAGTATGGCAATAAAGTATTAAAAAGTACAATCACATTTGAAATACACATTATCATACAACTTATAACAAACAGCGTAAAATTAACTATACTTGGTTTTAGAAATTTGGAACAAGTGTAAAATATGCTACAAAGATTTTAAAATAGCATGCAATATAATTAAAGACGGTAGTATAGCAGTAAATATTAATTACCGTAGAAAATAGTTAAATATTCTTAAAATATGCAAAAGGCACAAACCAGGCTTCAAGAAAAACCACTTACACAGCGCATAACTCTTGCTGTTTCGGTGTCCGGAAAAACTTTCGACCGCAGTGCAAATTGTGGCATATGTGCGATGTTGTGGAAGGTTTCCGCTTTATTTTGGTGTTGGTGTCATGTGTGTACTTTCCCTGGTTCGATCTCAGATGTGGTTTCAATTTCATTAACATTTTGTCAATTTTCGTATATTTTGTTGCAGTGTAGTTTTTTATTTTTCTTGCAAGAATTCTTTTTTTAGTAGTTATATTAAAATGTAGATTATATTCTTGCAAGAAGTACTTTCAAAAAATCACATCGTAATGGCACTCATGAGATTTTTTTTAGTACTTGAAAGCTGTTTCGTCACTCGCCAGGCTGCTTTTCTTGGCACCCTAATTTTGCGCGCAAGTATTTGCATTTCGGTGTCCGGAAAAACTTTCGACCGCAGTGCAAATNGCTCACGCCTTGAAATGCAACACAAGCGAGGTAATAACATTTCTAATTATTTTTATAAATTAGTTTTGTGGCGTAATACGCAGTAGCTCTACGCACTTCTGGATACCCGTGGCGCCATTGTACGGAGACACAACTACGCAATACAGTGAGCATTCTCTTTTCAAGAGGGTCAATATAGAGTTATGGAGATTTGGTGGTTTGGCAATAAAGTATTAAAAAGTACAATCACATTTGAAATACACATTATCATACAACTTTAAACAAACAGCGTAAAATTAACTATACTTGGTTAAATATGCTACAAAGATTTTAAAATAGCATGCAATATAATTAAAGACGGTAGTATAGCAGTAAATATCAATTACCGTAGAAAATAGTTAAATATTCTTAAAATATGCAAAAGGCACAAACAAGGCTTCAAGAAAAAAACCCCTTACGCAGCGCATAACTCTTGCTATTTCGGTGTCCGGAAAAACTTTCGACCGCAGTGCAAATTGTGGCATATGTGCGATGTAGTGGAAGGTTTCCGCTTTATTTTGGTGTTGGTGTCATGTGTGTACTTTCCCTGGTTCGAGTACAATTTTTGTTACTAATTAAATTTTATTTTCTACACAAACCTTTTGGCTGGTTTTTGTATATTATTTTATAAGGTTTGGATCCTGGAATTTAATCTTATATTTGTCTTATTACTTGTACGTTTGTATATTTGTCTTCGAATAAAACAAATTAATAGGGTTTTTTATTTATTTTATTATAAATAAGTGAAGGTAGATGTTTTTGATATTGCTTTTTCACGCGGATCTGGCATGGCGGCTACGATCATGTGCAGTACATTCTTTGCGGTTGAAATCTACTAACTTGACCGCGGTCCAAAAATGATCCTATTGATAGCTGACGGTTAAAGCCGTTCGTTGTGCATGTGCAATGGTTTTTGCTGGAATGTGATGTTCTGTATGGAGCTTCTAAGATTGATTGAGATTCATTTTACCAATTATGATTTTTTTCCCCATTTAAATTAGAATGTGCATAAAATGATGTGTGTGAATTTGCAGATATTTCCAGTGGTCACGTGGCACAAATTTGTCAACTAAAATTACTACATATTTAGTTTTTGACATTACTGAATTAGTAAATGATTGCTTTATTAATACACTATGTTATCAAAAGTATCCAGACACTCCGCAAAATGTGTGTTTAACATGGAGGGTGAGACAGTACTGCCATCTATAGGCGGTTAACTGTAAAGTGAGCACTTTTGAGGCCCTTGTTACTTTTTTCTTTCAGCTATTTTTTTATCTTTTAACCACCATTTAAAACAAAAATATTCCCAAGTAAGTAATAAACACAGTATGTGTATTCCGCCACACTCAGAATTTAACATCCAAGGTTAAAATAAAATATGTTTATTGACTATTATTCCAAATGAGAGGGTTTTCAAAAGTGCTCACTTTACTGTGAATAGCCTATGCCAGGTGGAACACATGGTCAGTGATCGCAGTAGTCTGCAGAATGGGGCAGTCTGAGGAACTCTCAGACTTTCAACGTGGTCAAATGGTCGGGTGCTACTTGTGTGAGAAGTCCGTATACGAGATTGCCATCCTGTTGAATATCCCTAGGACCATTGTTTCCAATGTAATAGTTAGGGCCCCACATTTATAGTAACTAAAATAAAATGAACTGATTTGATTTAGTCATTCAAATTTCACGGTTTGTCAAAAAAAAAATAATTTTATTTCATAAAATAAATTTTATAGCAAAAAATGCACGTGTTATTAGGACATGAATATGCTGTTTTTGTAACAATTTCAATAGAATCTAAATGGTACTTGTTATTCATTAATTTTAATCAGTGCGTAAATTTCATTAAAACATTAAAAAAAATATCTAACTATAAGGATATAAGGATAATCTGATGAGAGTACACTTGGTCATGTAATGCACATCGTCACAGTTGCAGTCAGTTTTGTATGATCAGTCTTGTACTTGAAGACATTTAAAACTGCTTATTAACACTCGCTAGCATTTGAGTTTTCTAAGAATTTTACACCACCCAAATACAGCTTCTATTCATGCGTGGGTTACAAAATTTTAATTAGAACAAAAACCCACTGTCGCTTTTAATCAGTCATGGTGCAAATTGCGGGAAAACGTCAATACCGAGAACATAGATAAGAGATTTCACTGTATTTAAATTTTTAAATTGTATTTCTTATTGACACGTGCTGTTTGCATGCATTATCACTTAATTATTACTTTAATAATATATAATAATATTCCAAATATAAATCGTTTTCTGTATCTGTTTGTACGCTATTGTTTTGTTAGTACATGTCTCAAATTTTACTTAATAGAAAAACTGAACAGATACTGATTTCATATGCAGGAAATGAAAAACATGAACAAATAACTGCATGGCATACCCAAACTGTTTGTGTATGATACAGCATTGTTTTATGGGAAAAACAAAAAGAAGAAAAGATTTTATATTGTAGTGAGTAGGTGTGATAGAGCGACTAGGTATTTTTGAGAGAGATGACAAAACAAGCACGTCTTTTTGTGTACACTAAATTTGCTTACCGTCCAACAACTTGTATGAAAGACAACACTCATACAATTGCATTCCATAGAACGTAGCAATGACGCTGACAAGACATATTCACTCACAAATAATGAAACGCATAACACTGCATAAAACAAATAACAAGTAAGGTGGCTACTGGCTACTCGGACTACAGCAGTAAAAATAATCAAGGTTTGAGTCTGCTGTATTTATTTACTGAAATAATTACCAAATGAAGAAGATTAAAAATTACCAAAATTATTGGGTTGAATCAGGGTTAGGCCTATAGGCAATTTTATGATACTATTTAGTTTCTTTTTGTATGCTCAGGCTTCGTGAACACATACTTTCTCAGACCCCTGGGGTGGGTCGTTAAAACCATCGTAATAATTCCTAAGTTCCACAAGTATAGTAAACAGTTAAAATAAAAATAATATATAAAGATAATTAAAATCTCTAGTTTACAGTGGTGTTGCACGATTACCAGGCATGCAAAACAAGTTAATATGCATATTTTCGCATTTTAATTGGTAGCACATCTGCAAACTCGGTGTTTTGATGATAGCATTTGCTGTGGTGCTTGCAAATGTTCTGCAAATAGTTTGCATGCATTTGCAGTTTGCTGCTACGGGGCCATGCGTCTGCAGTTTTTTTTGTCACGGGGACGGTTACAGAGTTTAAGGGGATGTTTACATCAATCGTAATTTCCTGGTGTGATTTCGAGTTAAATGGAGCAATATTCAGTTGTATTAGAAGAAGATGGTTCAATATTTTGTGCTGAAAGCGGAGCGATTCATCCATTAATACTCAGTATATTGGTAACCTCTACTTAAAGGTGTTCGTGGAGCTTTGTTTGGCTAAATAACACAGTTTCTTTGCCATACTTAGTGGTTCAATCCCACCACAATATTACTTCACAATACTCCTCTCTCTCTCCACAATTCATCCCAATATGACCTTGAAAGTTATGAATCATTGAATAGATGTGTCCTTACATTGAGAGTTCTATCTAGAATTGGTAGAATGGTAGTGATGTACTTATTATTATTGGTTTGAATATATAGAGGATAGTATATCAACAGTCAATTTCTGTCTCTGATAATGTGATAGCAGTAACATTTCAAAACTCCCTCCTGGTAGCAGCAGTCTTTGTTAACTAACGTGCATTTTGGTGATCACTTGTTATTGCAAACTTTCATTGCAAACACTTGCAACCAGTTTGCTACCAATAAACTGCAAAAATACACCTAATTACGTATGCATCAGCTGACACTGTTGACCTGGGAATGATGGTGAAGATCGCATCTTGAAGGACTCAAAAATATAATAGAGTGCTGGGATCTCTTCTCTATACGTCCCGCCTCTTCTCTAGCATCAGAATGATTGTGTGGCGGCACATAACACTTCCTAAACGTTAGAATGGCGTAACAAACTGGTAATTCAAATATTTGCAGGAATCCATGATCTTGAGCCATTTGAAAAGCAACCAAGAATACCACCTCAAGCAAAGATGTCACAAACTGGATACACCAAGCTAAGGGTAGTAATAAACCCATTAAGAAAACAATAAAATTTAATTACGTTAACGTTGCTTATAAAATCGGTAGGTGTACAAAACATTATATAAAGTTCAAAGTTCAGGCAGGAGGCAAACCAATATTACAATTAAATGAAAATGTAAACAAACAGAAATGAAACATTACTAAACATCTGTTACAGCAACTGGTACACTTGTGGACAAGAGTGATTGATGGTTGTGGTGTCAAGCAACAGAATTGAGTAATTAGCAAGAAATGGTAATCAAATGCATAACATGCATATGTGCATTCACGTGTTCACGGTGTGGCATTTTCTCTTTCAGGCAGCGTACTTATGTCATACCGGACACTTGCAGTTGAATATTTAGGTAGTGCTCCGGTGGGAGTGTACGCAGGCTTGAAGCAGTGCCGTGTTTGTCGGAGACCTTCCCCCGGACTTCCTGCGCATCACAGCGGTGTCCCAGCAGCAGCAGGAGGCGGCCGACCAGCAGGCTGCGCTGGGAGACGTCGTCGTCTACCACCCCGTCACGTACGCGCAGAACACAACTGGCAGGCTGAGTATCACTGTTGCTCAGGCCAGTGGAAACCCCAGTTGTGTGTTAGTCAATTGTCTTCTGTATAGTGGTGTAGGGATTCACAGGGTAAGGGAGAGAGAGAAAACTGGGACTGAACTGAAACTATTGAATTCTTGNTGTATAGTGGTGTAGGGATTCACAGGGTAAGGGAGAGAGAGAAAACTGGGACTGAACTGAAACTATTGAATTCTTGCAGCATTTGTACTATAGTCTATTCGCGGTTTCTTCACACTTTTTTAATCAAACCTTTGAAAAATCACCCCATGTCAGACGTGTTTAGTTATTTCTTAAATATGCCATGTATCACAAGCGTTTTATATCTTTGTTGATATGAAAGTATCTTATTTTTGTTAAATTGAAGTTTTACCTGTATTTTATTTATAAATTCTAAAATGTCATTTATAANCATGAAAGTATCTTATTTTTGTTAAATTGAAGTTTTACCTGTATTTTATTTATAAATTCTAAAATGTCATTTATAAACGACATGAATAAAACAGTGAGAAAACATTGCGTGTTGGTAGTGCCTAGTAAGAAATATTTCTTATGCAAAATATTATTACAACTGAGAGTGCACAAATTCGGTGCGTTGTCCTTTGGTGTAATTTTCTCGACTNCATGAAAGTATCTTATTTTTGTTAAATTGAAGTTTTACCTGTATTTTATTTATAAATTCTAAAATGTCATTTATAATAGACATGAATAAAACAGTGAGAAAACATTGCGTGTTGGTAGTGCCTAGTAAGAAATAGTTCTTATGCAAAATATTATTACAACTGAGAGTGCACAAATTCGGTGCGTTGTCCTTTGGTGTAATTTTCTCGACTTGGTTAAGCTTGGTTTGCACGAGGCGGAGGAATATCCTGGAAGTAGACCTTTAGCAGGGCTTCAGAAAAGTGTGAAGTAACCGTGAATTGATTATAACTACAGAATGTTTGTTGACAGGTGTAGTGTGTCAACTGTTGTGTGTATTGTGCTGTTAATACGGTGCACGTATATTGAAGTGTGGTTTTTGTGTGTCAGATGTCCTAGGGGAACAGTTATCATGATACTCTTTACCTGTTCACTGACGTCTAAATGTGTATAGAGCAGAGCAATTGCATTTACCATACATGAGCCACAAATCAGGATGTTATTTACAAAAGTGCTCACTGCATGTAAAAATTATTACCACTTATGACATGACAAAATATATACGCTCCAAACAAATACATCATAATACATTAGGTCCGTTCAAAAAAGTATATCAATGTTCAGCTGGTGTGTGTATTCAGTGAATAGGAACCTTCAACTTTTGTGTAAAAAGGGGCAGCGGTGGCGTAGTGGCCAGGGCGCTCGCCTCCCACCACGGCGATCCGGGCTCGATCCCCGGCGGGTTCACTCCCGGATTTTCACATGTGGGGATCGTGCTGGACGATGCCGCTTACCGGCGGGCTCTCTCTGGGTACTCCCGCCTCCCCCGCCCTTGCATTCCAGCACCGCTCCGCTCTAGGGTCTCATTTCTGTCATGCCCGGGGATGACGGTCAGCTACGGGTCCCAGCTGGAAAGACCGTCACTCGGAGGGCGTTGCCTTGCCCTGGGTGCACTCCCCACACGCCATTATTATTATTATTTGTGTAAAAATTCTAATTTAATTTTCATTGCAAGTCTGTTACTCCTGGAATAAAGTAAAACATTAAAAATTGTAAATTTTAATTTAATATCGTGAAATGGCCTGGGTAGAGTTAAAGTAAATACTTTAGTTCTTGGGATACAATTAAAAATGTTTGCCACTCAATTAGAAAATTATTTCAAAGTTCAACTGTGNCAATTAGAAAATTATTTCAAAGTTCAACTGTGTTTGTTCAAATTCAAGTTTCATATTATGTTAATCACTGATTCAGCTTTTCCCAGGGCGAATGTCAAATGAAACGTCATTACTTTAAACCAGCTGGGAAGTATAGTGGGTTATTTGATTTACACAAATTCAATATATTTTGCCACTTTGTGCCTCTTGAATGTAGCTTATGCAGTCAGGATACTACAGACTTGAAGTGTCCATTTNCAATATATTTTGCCACTTTGTGCCTCTTGAATGTAGCTTATGCAGTCAGGATACTACAGACTTGAAGTGTCCATTTTTTGCAGCTAAACCTTAATTTTACTACCTAGGAATGCCAAATATCGTTCTCCTGCTTTACTTGCAGTTTAAAGGGTCTGTAGCTTCTAACTCTGTCTAAACTATAAAACAGCTTGCAGAAATAAAAATCAAAATATTATGATACTTAGACAAATCGCATAAAATTCCAAATAAATACCAATGTTGAAAACAATTTGGATTACTTTAGAACATAAATAACTAAACATTGTAAGTAAAATGTCATACTGAACATAAACTGTCAAACTTTGANTTGGATTACTTTAGAACATAAATAACTAAACATTGTAAGTAAAATGTCATACTGAACATAAACTGTCAAACTTTGATAATGAATTTAAAATAAAGTAATATTACAGTATATTAATACTTATCAAACATAGCTGAAAATAAAATTTCTGTCAAACTTTGAGAATGAATTTAAAATACAGTAATATTACAGTATATTAATACTTATCAAACATAGCTGAAAATAAAAAATTTTAAACATTGTAACATTTTACGTGTTTCAAGTATTTCAGAAATGTTGAATATTAATATTGTAATGTCTATTGAAATCTCTGTCCGTGTAGGGCTTTCAATGTAAGAATGACTGTGACACGTATACTCAATTTGCATGAAACATGTGGAAATAATACAATATATAAAAAAATTAAATTAATAAATGGTTTTTGACACTTTGAAATGTGTCTGCTGTTTGCAGTATTAGAACGGACTAAAGTTTTTGGTAAGGCGGTGTACTCCACAGTATTTTTGGAAGCCTTCTTAAGATCTACTTGTATAAACAATGTGTATTCTTCAACCATATGTAAAATTAAGGCTGTGTTCGAACTGACCATTTAGTATACGAGTATATTAGTATTTAGTACTATATTCAGTTTAGATGCTGTAAACAGTCACTTGTTTGATAATGGTTGCAGTTTGGTAATTTAGCAATTTAGTAAGTTTCGCTACATTCTAAAAACTAAATACTACTATATCAAATATGTCGTCATTTTAGTTGACTAGTTAGGGTCACGTGTTTTAGTAAACTAAAACTGCCAATTCGAGCATTGCCTAACATTGACATGGGCTTCATCTCTTTAATCATACACCGATTGAGTGAGAAAGTAAAATGGTTAGAAAAGAAAATACTTTTAAATTTGTTCATTCCTACACCTACACATGCCTTAAAAAACAGAAAGCAAAAGAAATAATTTGAACAGTAATAAATGTTTACCTAACACTTTTAATTCAACATTAAGAAATATAACTACTTCCCCTCCGTCACTACCTGCATTACTGGGCGCATGTTGTGCGTCAGCTGTTGATGTGATTAACAAAGTATTTGAAGCATACAGCACTTAGCTTTCAGAGTTCCTAAAAACACCACCAAGTTGATAATTGGGGTCAAATATCTTACTTTTAAAAAAACTTGGTGACGCAAAATCTGTATAGAGTAGTACCACGTTTCAACCAAAACCATGGGTTGGTCTACTACGTGTGCAAAAATGNTTTCAACCAAAACCATGGGTTGGTCTACTACGTGTGCAAAAATGTGATTAATTCACAATAAGAGATGTCGCTGTACACTAAAATTTGTAGCTGCTTTAAAAAGTGTTTCTGAATACAAATTAACCTATCCATGTTTGTCCTTTTTCCAGTTAACACTGATAATTGGCAGTATACTCTAGTGGTACAAACTAGTGTTTGCCTGTTACAAAATTGTTTAGTTTTTACTCAGTATGTCTACATGAATACAGTGAATAATACACACACACTCTCTCTTTAGAAATATGTGTAAGAAAACTACTTTCAAAACACAGGTTGGGGAAAGGAGTTTCACTGCCCCGCTGTTTCTATTGAAATCTTGAGTGACGTGCATAGCTAATGGTAAATATTTAATCATAAAACTTAAAAATTCAGGGTTCACATGAAATAAAATCAGTAATGCTTCTTTGGAAATATTTATATTTAGTTTAGTTACAGAAGATTAGGTTGCAAAATATATCCTGATTGCCCCAGTTTAAATGCATAATTACAACCATAATTGGTGAACAGCACATTTGCTTGAAAAAGCCAGTGTTTCATGCACCAGAAAACAAATTCTTACATACTTGTACAGTACTCCATTTGTCAGAGCACCACATCATTTTTGTAAATAGTACCCTGCACCCTAGATAAGTTCTGTATCCATACAATGCTCCAATAACCACAGTAGGCTGCTGATAGGTCTCCACAGGTATCTGGAGCCATGCTGTCTGCAGTGCGTCCCACAAACTTTGAAGGGTGTGTAGTGGAGGAGACAGACGGCGAACACGACTATCGCGGTGGTCCCACAGATTTTCAATTGGATTGAGATCGGGGCTGTTTAGGTAGCAGCTATGAATAGTCTGTAAGCCATNCTCCAATAACCACAGTCAGCTGCTGATAGGTCTCCACAGGTATCTGGAGCCATGCTGTCTGCAGTGCGTCCCACAACCTTTGAAGGGTGTGTAGTGGAGGAGACAGACGGCGAACACGACTATCGAGGTGGTCCCACAGATTTTCAATTGGATTGAGATCGGGGCTGTTTAGGTAGCAGCTATGAATAGTCTGTAAGCCATNAGGTGGTCCCACAGATTTTCAATTGGATTGAGATCGGGGCTGTTTAGGTAGCAGCTATGAATAGTCTGTAAGCCATGTTCTCCTTGTTCTATTTTTAATAGTTTAAATTTGAGTACTGTATTTAAATGGATATTGTACCAAACAATGAAATTCAGTGCTTGACACCAGATTTTTCTGAATTGTTGATTCCTTAGAGAATCATAAGAGTTACAGTATCGTGTCCTGCTGTGTGTACAGTATAACGTCGCACCGTCAAGCATGACGGCTGGAAATTACAGCTTGGCTAGCTCATTCGGTAGAAACATGAAACGTTAAAGGCGCCAAACAAATATAAAAATTAAGTCAAGTTTTGGTTTATTACTCTGTACTTTTATTTATCATTCAAATGAAACAGTTTACATACAATATTCCGGTATGCAGAGTCACGAACAGCTTCACAGATAAACAAGCAAAGGGCAGCGCCACAGTAGTTTGTTGATTATTGACGTGTTGAAAACTTGCATCGNCAGCTTCACAGATAAACAAGCAAAGGGCAGCGCCACAGTAGTTTGTTGATTATTGACGTCTTGAAAACTTGCATCGAAAGAAGAACTTACGAAGGTAGGAGGGATGTCAGTTCCCTCCTGGCACACTATCGACCTCCCACACCGGCGGAAATAATTTAATAGAGTTAATTGTAAAGTTTGCCGGTGTGGGTGATACTTNACACTATCGACCTCCCACACCGGCGGAAATAATTTAATAGAGTTAATTGTAAAGTTTGCCGGTGTGGGTGATACTTGCCACGCCCGACGCGGCCTCTTCGAGTGCTGGTCCTACTCAGTTAGCGGGCGATAGGCAACTACGGTTTCGAAAAAGCAAACGTATGATCTATAAACGAACTACCATGGCAAAAAAGTAAACAGTTACCAACAGATTTGACATTTTCTTTATTTAAGAAACAGAACTCTTGTGAGAAACCTGTGTCTTCTTGTTACTAGTTATAACTTTTCCTTCAAAAAAAATTCAAAACTGGGTCAAGTTTCTAGTACATGTTTACATTAAACTCTTGACAAATTTGACTTACAAGGAAACTCCTTGGTGATATACTCTACTTAAAAAATGGTATTGTAAATAACCCGTGCATAAATAACGCTGGAAATTTTTGTTTCAGCCTTCTGCCGCAAGGAGTTACAAGCATATATATTGAAATCTATGATGAGTGCTCCTTCACAATGGATGAGCTGATAGCATGGGCACACATTCCAATCCCACAAGCTGTGATGAATGGCGAAACCCATGATGACTGGTACCCTCTTACAGGCAAGATGGGAGAAGGCTTGGAAGGAATGATCAGTTTGGTACTTAGCTACTCGGTAAGATTCTGGCATTGCATAAATTTACAGAGTAATATAAAAACTCTTGATTCTATGACCCTTCACGGTTCCCAGGAAAAGGGTAGTTATTTTGAGAGGGTCGTTAATGGAAAATTGTTATATGGTTCCCCAAAAAATGGGTCTTTATTTTGAGAGGGTTGTTATTCCAGGGGTCTTAGAATCGAGAGTTGACTGTATTTGTCAAAATACATTTAAGATGTCTCATCGAACAGTGTTGTTAATGTGGAATTTTCAGTTGAGGGAGAAGAGGTGATGGAATATTTTACTGCCTTTGTTAAGGCTCTCTCTTAGTCGTAGGTTTTATAGCCAGTATCATCTTTATTTGTGACGGGATAACATCTCAAACCAAAATACGTTCCTTTATGAAGTAATGGTCAGTTTTCTNAGTATCATCTTTATTTGTGACGGGATAACATCTCAAACCAAAATACGTTCCTTTATGAAGTAATGGTCAGTTTTCTGATAAGGCTAATGGAAGGAGGAGATAGATAAGTCATATTGCTGAAAGGGAAGGAAATTTGACAGCNGTCAGTTTTCTGATAAGGCTAATGGAAGGAGGAGATAGATAAGTCATATTGCTGAAAGGGAAGGAAATTTGACAGCATAGGTAAGAAGAGTAAGTAATTTCATGACATGACAACAAGGGAGGGGGAATATTGATGTTTCTACCAATATGATTTTGATTTTTAAGGTGTATCTGTGGAGCAGATAACAAATCTAAAATTAATTGTTTTATTATACACTTTTTTTTTAGTAAATTTAAGTAAAGTGCAAAAAATTTAATACCATATTTTATTGCATAATGGTTGCACTGTAAATTTTAAGTGCTGAAAGGAATAAGGGTTCCAAAACCCATATTGTTCATAGACTGGAATCTCCCATTTCCCCCACCATTGCATTCCGGCACTGCTCTATAATCACCTCGTTTCACCCTCATCTGCTTCCAAGACCTCAATGTTAAGAGCTGATCAAAACTCTTCACTCACCCTATACATTTTACATGTAAAATGAAATACAATTTTGTGTAGAAAAATTTTTATACGTGATAAAATATGACAATATGTGATACAAAACAAGATACAATCCAAAATGTGTGTTATAACTTACTTGTAGCATCGATATTGGGAAATCCACCATATTTGGCTTACGCATGCCTTGTAGAGAGTGGTAGACTTTTTACCTTCATTTTCCGGTAAATTTTTTCAGTAAGAAACCGATGACGGAAATTCTATTACCATTGCTTTTAGGTTCAAGTGCAATTTGACTAGGCTATCTGTTGTAAATTAGTGAACTCCACTTTTTCTTTTATTGTTCCAATAGTGGACAACAGATGTTTGAAACAAAAAAAACCTATTGCTCATGGACTGCCAAGTAATGGCATTGCACACACGTTACCAAATGTAAATGAACATGCAACTCTACTTAAGTAATCAGGGGACAAACGCTGCTGCTTATTGTAAAAAAAGGCTAATATTTGAATTATATATACTGTTTTGTAATAATGTGAATGGTTATATTACAAAGTGCACAACCATTTTACTTCTTTTTGACTTGCGTATCTTCAGCGTTTCTGAAGTAATAACCTCGTTTAAATTTTTTTTGCAGGACTTCATTTTGTGGTGAATGGCAAACATTACGCACGTGCCGATCAACCGTATCCACAGTTAATTTTCAGTAGTTTCGGCAAAACTCCTAATGATAAAACTACCCGCTTGTATTGTTTATCAGATATTGCATCAATCAAAATATGTTTCGATCTTGTAACCTAAGATTTTCTGCAACAATAGTTTTTAAGCTGGTGGTTTATGCAAATGTCTAGTAATTGGGTGTGAAATACATCATGCATGCCGCTTATTATCACTGCTCTGCGGCGCTGTGCGAGTCTGGTTTGCTCCCTCCCCTTACACGTTTGGCGAGAGGGGAAGCGGTTACCTAGCAACCAGCGTGGCAACCTAGCATCCTCTCTCTCTCCCCCCTCCTCCCTCTTTCTGACAGTTTAAGCTGTGCACCTTCCTCCCGCCCCTTACATGTCTTTGAGAGGGAAAGCTGTTATCCAGCAAAAAAGAAAGTGTCCTCTCTCTCTCTCTCTAAGCCGATACTCCTTTCACGCCTGGCCATAGAACAAGTAAATTGCGCCTAGCGATCATTGAAATTTTATCAAAATTAACCGTTGCTCAAAATAGTTGCACCCATCATCACTAGTATTTCAAAGTAAATCAAATAGTTTTGCCTGAAAACGTTACCCAATAAATTTTAATGAGGAATTATTATTTTCAAAGATGTTTTCTTTTGTGATTAAAGGTCATTCTGTTCCCGTAAAGTTGGTGTTTAATTGTATCTGGTGTAAAATCAACATGATTTTAAAATGAAATATTAATTTAACTCAATGGACAACATCTTTGGGGATAAAATTATATGCCCAGAGTATATACTTGACCTCCCCTTGTCACTAAAAATTGTTTGAACATCGAGTGACTTGTATTACCAAGCGTAAAGTTCATTTTCAGTAACTTCCTGTAGGGAAATCGGAGGATCTATATTAATTTATTTCAATAGACACGCATCTTTTGTATAAACTGACACCTTCGAAGGACCTATTTGACACCTTTTGTTGTCTGGATAAGCACCGAACCAGAGTGCAGCATCACTCTCGACAGGTGTGTGTGTGGAAAAATCTGAGGATGTGGTTTTGAATGATTAATTATTAAAGACAGTGAAGAAATAAATTTTAATTTTCGTATTTATTAATTTCTGTCAGAAAAGTACAAGGTTTTTTGCAGTGAAATATATTTAATTACTTTAAAAGACAGACATTTGCCACGCACGCAAGGTGTCGCCAACATGTACTGGCGGGGAGGGGGAATCCTCCCGCCACTGCCCCTTCTCCGTCTGCCCGATGCGAACACTTTGTCCGATCGATAATCTCTCCGCGTATCTCAGCTGATGGAGTGCACGCGGCACATAAAAAAATGTTGACCTACATTTACATTCTCTGTCATTTTATTTTCATTTTTGAGGGTTTGAAAGTTTTAGGTTGGCTTGCATTTGGTGTTGGATTACAATCAATTATATACAGTATTTTGAGATGTTATACTCTTTATTTAATCGAGTTGTGATGAAATGTTTTTTAATGTATTATTTGCAGTAATACTNCAACATGTACTGGCGGGGAGGGGTAATCCTCCCGCCACTGCCCCTTCTCCGTCTGCCCGATGCGAACACTTTGTCCGATCGATAATCTCTCCGCGTGCTCTCAGCTGATGGAGTGCACGCGGCACATAAAAAAATTTTGACCTACATTTACATTCTCTGTCATTTTATTTTCATTTTTAGAGGGTTTGAAAGTTTTAGGTTGGCTTGCATTTGGTGTTGGATTACAATCAATTATATACAGTATTTTGAGATGTTATACTCTTTATTTAATCGAGTTGTGATGAAATGTTTTTTAATGTATTATTTGCAGTAATACTTTTTTTTTAATTCTCACTTTTTTGTGTTTATTAGCTGAAAGTTATTCACAGATAATGTACAGCTCTAATTATACNCTTTTTTTTTAATTCTCACTTTTTTGTGTTTATTAGCTGAAAGTTATTCACAGATAATGTACAGCTCTAATTATACTCAAAATCAAGTCTAATAAGGCCAGAAGGTGTATTATATTAATGTACATATCAGAACCTTCATCTACTGAAATCCCTCATGTATGGAAATTTTTTGACAGTCCCCTGAAAAACAGTAGATAGGGAATTCAGTGTATGTTGTAAAATAATTAATGGAAAAATACACTATGGATTTTTTTGTTTTTCATCTTGTAACACTAAAATGCAACTACCTCATATTTAATTGTTTAGAATGTCCATAATTAAGTTCCAGTCAGTTAACTAAAATGTGTTTTTGTTCTACCCAACATATTGCAATTTTCATATATTAATCTCAACCTATTTTATATTCTACAAACATGATGTCTAATTCTTATGATAGCTACAAAAGGTAATTGGAACACACAAACACAATTTTAAAAAGACAAACTTTATAAATATTTTAAAAATCTGTGTGATTATGGTGTTATGTTTAGTACAAAATTATGTTTTCTATTCAGAATTATAAGAGTTCTATGCTTGCATACACATATGAGCCCTAGGCCTTATCAGCTNCAAAATTATGTTTTCTATTCAGAATTATAAGAGTTCTATGCTTGCATACACATATGAGCCCTAGGCCTTATCAGCTCTTCATTGTTTATAGGTTGTTACCACGGCGACAGTTATAATTACTTTTAACTACAATGTGTGGCAGTGAAGTTTTTTGGATTTGGAGGATTTTGGAAATTTGATTTTTGAATAAATATGTTTAATATTTGTACAAANTGGCAGTGAAGTTTTTTGGATTTGGAGGATTTTGGAAATTTGATTTTTGAATAAATATGTTTAATATTTGTACAAACATTAGTTATATGTGAGTACAGTAAGTTTCTTGGGAAGTTTTGGCTTATAAAAGTGACTATGTTCATGGCAATATTTCACCATTTTATGCTTCCCGGCACTATTATTATTATTTGTAATTTATGGATTTGTTGAAATAAAATGTTATCTAAGTAAGTGCTCAATATTGGGTAACTGAACTATACAGTCTCAAGTGTATTTTTCAGGTAAAATTGCCTTTTACTGCTACACACGTGGAAGGTAAAGCCGAGTGGCTGTCACCATTCCGTGGATTCTGAAATCCACCACTAAATGTCAGCAGCTTTGCTTTACATCACCCATACATTTTGGCAAGCACACAATCATAATGTTTTTGAAATTTTGTGGCGGTGGTGTGGATGAATTAAATTCAGAAATTTGTTAGACTTTTTTCATTGCCAAAACTAATCACGGTATGTGAAAAAACAAAGCTAATATAATTTCCACATAAAAAAGTCAAAAAAAAATTAAAAGTACTGTATGTATTCAAAAGATTTAAAAAAAATTAAATTTAATGAAATTGCAAAAATCAGTTGGAAATGAAAATGCACTATTTATGGCAAAATGAAANGTTGGAAATGAAAATGCACTATTTATGGCAAAATGAAAACATTAATAAACATTTCACCAAAATTATTATGGAAAATAAACAAAACAACTCAATAAAAAGACTACAAAAACTACTAGACAGAAAAAACAACT
>NQII01014693.1:0-18742 GCA_002778355.1 Clitarchus hookeri | reverse complement strand
CGTGTACTACTAGCCCTAGAGCATTGTAATACAAATTTTGAAACAACATGTATGTATGTATGTATGCATGTGTGTATATATATATATACACACACATATATATATATATAAAATAGCATTGGCCATTGCTCATTTACATTTTGTTGGCATAGTACTTTGTGTAAGTATAGCAAATTTTGTAAAATGTAGTGCTGGGAATTTATTATTATTTTGTGTGTTTATATACTATATTTTTGTTTAATAATAAAAACTTTACTGAGGTCACAAAATATTTATTAGGAGGTGTTTTTTGTTTCAACATAGTTGCATCAGCCTACAACAACTGATGCCACTGCTTTGAGACTGACAGAAAAAAGCAGTCTCGGGATTTGTATCTGTTTGGTGTGGATATGAAAACATGGAAGAAGTTTTTACCACAATGGAGATAAAACCTGTTTGCCCGAAAACTGTTGGCGAACAGAACTGAAGCTTTGTAAGGTAATCACATTTAATTCACATTATTGTTCCAAAACTAATTTTTTCAGTCATTATTCAGCATCTGAAAAACTGTCATTCTACTGATTTGAAGTTTCAACTGGAGTCATAGGTGCCGAATTGTTTCCAGAACAGAGAAAAGTCTCATATTGTGTGACCAACACCTACTTTTAATCTATCACTGTTTCTCAATTATTCACAAACAAATATTTCCTCAAATTAACATGTCAGTGTTTATAGTGCTGATTACAATATTTATTACTTTTCATTGTTTATTTAATGAGTATTGAGTGGATATATGAGCCAGCTGATGTAAACATTAGCTGAGTTGCATGTCAGTGTTTATTTTGCTAGGTACACAACCAATGGGATGAAAATAGAAACTTAGAAGGGCTTTCAAAAGTGCTCTTTTTATCACGAACAGCCTCTAGATGTGAAATAGCAAAAGAAAAACAAGCACAGCAGTACAACGTTTCAGGAGCTAACGACTGTTTCCATCTTTAGACCATGGCAATGGAGAAAGTCAAACAAATTTCTGAGTTTAATTCAACCACATCATTGTCACAAAAATTCAGAAATATTACATTATTGTGTAGCTGATCCTAAAGAAATCAGTTTCATACTCCAGGTACATAAACAAAGTTGAATTCACCAACCGCGCAGTTAAGAATTACACGAAGCAACTATATGTTTTCCAGAACAATTTTACAGTTAGTTTCACAAGCTACAATCAAAAGGTTGAAGACAGCTGCTTGGGAGCTATTGTTCACAACTCTGAAACTGCAAAATAGATTAAAACAAGACCTAATAAATGACACACTACAAGTTTTCTGCAACCATGCAAGTACCAAANAAGGTTGAAGACAGCTGCTTGGGAGCTATTGTTCACAACTCTGAAACTGCAAAATAGATTAAAACAAGACCTAATAAATGACACACTACAAGTTTTCTGCAACCATGCAAGTTCCAAACTCTACTTTTGCTCAAAATGTGGGGAAACTGCAGATATGAGCGAAGAGCTTCAGAATGCATAAGAGAAGGCTAGATCATGCTTAGAACCTCTCATCTTCAAAAGTTCTCAGTTACCTACTATAAAAGATGGTCAAAGAGGGCACCAGAAATTAAAAGACTGCTCTACGAAAATTATTGTTCTAGAGCAATGGAATATGGAACCAGTCATGAATGTATTCTTAGGAACTGTTTCAAACGTACCACTGGCCTACAGGACAATCCTTGTGGACTGTTTGTCCGAAAAACTAATGGGTTTCTGGGTGCTTCTCCCAATGGACTAATCGGATATGATGCAATAATGGAAATCAAGTACCTGGAATCAGCAAAAAATATGACTATCGCAGAAGGAGTGTCCGACAAAATCAAGACATTCTATATTGATCTGAATACAAAAAATTTGAGACTGAACCACAACTACTACTTCCAAATTCAAGGGCAACTCCAAAACACCAACAGGAAAAGGTGTTACTTTGTGCTTTAGATGTCAAGAGGCCTACACATAGAAGGAACAGAGAAAAGAGATGATTTTTAGAACATGAAAATCATTCAAAAGCTCATGTTTTGTTATGAAGAAGTTATTCTTCCAGAGATAATCGACCCTAGAATGATGAGGTCATTACCAATTCGGGAACATAACATCTTCTAAAATAACTGTGGTTTTTGTCCTATCCGAATTTCTTTAAGGTATCTTTTTTTTCTGTTTTTTATGACTTGGTGTTACTGAGTTGTGTATAGTTGTTAAAGAAAGTCTCATAAACTTCTTCTCTAAAAGAAGACATCAAGTACCAAATCTGCAAATGATAAAAAGCAAAAATTATCATAATAGTTTAAAATTCTACTTTCTTACACAACTACATATTCAAGAACTTTTGTAGCAGTTTTCCAAATAGTACAATTTTATCCACAAAACTTGGTGGAAATCTATACAACATATTCAGAGCTCTGTGATATATGGGTGCTATTTTGAAGGCACTGCTATCTTCGAAAATAGTGTGCTGTATAGCGATGTTATATCCTATTACTCAGTGAATTTTGTACACACACAAGGTACTTCAAGAAATAATTTTTGGTTTAAATTTGTTAGGTGGTTCTGGAAGTGTATAACACTAAAAAAGAAAACTGTCATTTTAAAAAAAGTGATTATAATTATGTGTAATTTTTAGTGACATTGTCTTCCAAAATGGCAAACTAGAGAGACCCATAAGTAAACATAATGTGCACTGTTGAAATACTGATTTGGATCCAAATATGTTAATTGGTCCCAGACATAAAGCACATACTGTATTATAAAGTACAATGAAGCCTCCATTTTCAAAATACACCTGCTATTTAAGTAAGAAATTTTTTGTTATGTGATACATGATGTAAGAAGTTTCACTATCTAAGGTTGCACCATGTCACAGAATTGCAGATAAAGTGGCTACAAGTTTGTGAATTTAATACTTGCAAATGATACCACTATTATAAGATTTGTCGAAACATGGCTGAATAAGCAAAAAATGTAACAAATTTTAAAATAATTATATAGTTTTCTTAAAGTAAGTTAGAAGTGCATGGTCAACAGCAAATCTAGTTGCATGCTATAATTGCAGTGAATCAATTAGATTAAAGCCCAAGATATTTTCAATAAATTCTCTGTTTCGAAATGGCGGCCAAGTGAGTAACGATTTACCGAATGCTTTTAACAGTTACTGTCATATTACCAGGATTACTTGAAATTGTTTTCATAGTTTGTACATATAGTCAGTGGCATATTTATAATTCCTTGATGTACTTTTCCAACAACTATTGTTAGGTATCAACGTATCTGTAGCCAATTTTTACCTTTTCAAATTACTCGTGGTGGTTTCAAAATTTACCAGGTCAACAATGAGTTGTCAGATTTTTGTGATTCAGAACATCAGACGTACACATGCGCGTGATTGTGTGTTGTAGATGTGTATGTGTGTGTATGCATGTGAAAGCGAGGGAATGAGTGCGTGAGATAAACACAAAGAGAATTGGGTTACTCTCAGAGCACTGCAAGCTGCCGCCTGTCACCTGCCGTAGCAGGGCTCTAGACCTGGGCCAACCCAGAACCAGCCCTATCACTAATTACTGCGATTTCATTTATGTCTTTTTCTTCCTAAAGTACTTTGCCAATTAAAAAACCGATTGTGGATCTGTTTTCAGTTTACTCATAGCAAAAATACCATTATTCAACTTTTTAAAAAAAATAATTTTTTTTTTTTTTTAAAGGACTACATGCACTGGTTTTAATAACATCAAATATAATTACCTAAAATTGTACAACTGCAACGTGAACAAATCCATTTTAACATTGAAAATGTATTAACTGTTTTTCAAATTATCGACATAGAAAGTTTGCCCTCGCTAAGGCGGCCATCTATAAAAGCTCAATCTCAACCTTAAGTAATTTTGTAATTTGTACAGTTTTGTAGAAATTTAATATTGTACCTGATATTGTATCGGCACTTAGTTTTTTGCCATGACACATTTCTCAGTTTTAATTTTTATTTGTATAGGCACTATGGGTTCTTCTTGCTGTTAAACAGGTACTTTTTAGTATTAATTGATATTTATATTGACACTTAAGAGTTTTTATTGCCATTAAATATTTTTATAAATGTAATCTTTTATTGATTAATTTTTCTCAAAAGGGGGATATAAAAAATGTAATTTTAGTTAACTATGTAATTAGTAAGATTTGTATTATAAAATTTTTAAGAGGGTGGTGGAGAAAAAAACATTTTTAAGTGTGCCATAATTGTGGAAAATAAATACATTTTTTTCTCATTTAATTGGCTTAAGTCACTCCAGGAATAGTCTTGCTGTGACAGCAGTTTTGTATATAATTTGTTTCACCATGGTTGGTATGATTGGTGAGTTAAGAGCCTCGAAAGGTGCATGCAGAAATGAGTGGGGGTGTTCTCTGGATATTCCGGGTGGATACCTGGAGGATACCTGGTTGCTGATGCTGCATGTACTTCTTGCTGCACCACTCTGCTAGCATGTTTTTCCCTTTTAGTGTAATTGTGTAAGTTTGAAGGATGTTCTGTAATCTCTAATCCAAAATGCTTTCTGTAGGAGAGTGAAAACTGCTCTTACGCACGGTGCTCAAGGACCCTAGTATCAGCTTTTCAACTGAGGAAAGCATTGACTCGTTACGTCAGCAGCTAAGAGGCTTGGTTCATAAGGAAGGCAACGGTGTCATCGACAACAAAGGTGAGCCTGTCCCATAATCAAATATTTCCCACCTGCTTTAGCTGTAAAATCCCTGCGATCAAAGTAACCTCTTTCCATCATGTAGTGATACTGCAAGTTAGTTTGAGTGTGCGTGAGCCTTCAGTAGTATATTCTGTAGCTTTACTGAAAGTGCATAACAGTTTGTGACTGGTAATTAGTCAAGTCATTTCACAGAAATGGGATTTCCAGCATTTTAGTCAGACACTGCTAGGTAAAGCTGACTGCAATTAAAAAAATGAAATTGAAAATTTTGGAACGCATTCAAAATGAGGGTGAAACAATGCACAAATTTGTTCAGAAAATCATTTATTTTGTGTGCGTTTTGGGTTCGCCATGTAATGAGGCATACTTAGAGGCAATTTTTATTCATTCGTTGCCTGATGAAGAACAAATATTTTGCTTTTGCTCACAAACCAGAGACTTTAGTAGAATTATTGCAGTTGGTCACACAGGTGGAATTGACTATTGGGGACTGCAATAGGAGAGAGAAAAGGGACTTTAGTCAACACACCAACCACACTACTGAAAATGGTTTTTATTTTTTTATGTGCGTAGTAATGCTGGCATGGTTGTTAAATTTAAAAGGGAGAGTCGTGGTGGTGAGGTAAGTTCTGTTAGTGCTAAGTTGTTCAAAAAACAGGGGGAAGGGAAAGAGTTAAAGTGAACAGAAAAAGGAGAAGTATACTGGAACTGCTAAAGTAAATGAAAGCGAGAAAATACAGCCCGAGTTGCTAAAGCCAGGTGGATTGGGCATGCATCGCCCAGTCATCTGCTTAAAGTGCAGGAACGTAGGTCATACACAATACCATTATCTGTTCTGTAAAAAAACTTGCTGTAGGGAGAGTAAATCATCTTCAGGCACATAAAAATATAAATGGACTATTACNGTCTGTTCTGTAAAAAAACTTGCTGTAGGGAGAGTAAATCATCTTCAGGCACATAAAAATATAAATGGACTATTACCGGTCAAGTTAATAACTGGCAACTCAAAAGTCTCTGCACTTAATGACTTTGACATGTTGAAATCACTAATAAGTAAGGAGTATTGTAATCAGCTGATACAAAATAATTTCATATGAATTATATCTATATCAAAGGGCATTACAGTGGTAATATTCCTTGCAGATGGAGACGTAGCAAAATCCCAGGTAGTTACCAATATGAAAATTAAAATTAAGTGTTTGCGGGGAAAAAACAGTTTAGGCTTTTGGATAAATTATCACATTCACATTCTATAATATTGGGGATCAAATTATTGGGCTAGACAAATTTCTGTACTGATGCTAGGAATAAATGTTTCAGTTTGGGGTTTCTCTGTGGTATCATATTGTTTTGGAAACTAAACCTTCACATTTCCGAAAAATTCAGTCTGTTCAGTTAGACGAAAATATGAAACAATAAATTCAGAAGTTAAAAGGGGATTTCTCAAGTTATGTAAAAGTATTGGTTCATTGTTCCAGAAATGTGGTAGTTTTAACGTTGAAAGATAATGAGCCTATAGCTTCCTTATCATACCACATACCCCTCCTAAAGTTCAAGTTTTTAAGCAAATTATTAATGGGTTGTAAGAACGAGGAGTAGTCGAGGACTAAGTTAGTATGTATGCAAGTCCATTTCTCCTTCTTCCTAAACAAAACGCCAGAACAATACGGATATGCAATTATCTGTGAGTTAATGAGAAAGTTTTTTTTTAGATCTTTACCCAGTGCCAGTAATCAATACTGTGTTTCAACATCTTAGACAAGCCAAATATTTTACTAACCTTGTTTTCAACACAACACTTTTTACAGTGTGAACTACATCCAAACTCACAAGAACAAGGCTGTATGCCTTTGGAACTGTATCAAATTTACAACTTTGTATTTACATATACTGATAATGTGTGTATTTATAGCAGTTTCTTTGAAGAACATGTTGAATACATTTGCAAAGTTTTTCAGGCCTTGAAGGAAGCAGGTTTAACTGTAAACTCTGACAAGATAAGTTGGGTGGAAAAGCATGTAGTGTTTGGGATTTATAATTTCAAAAGGAACCTTGAGAAATAATGCTAAGAAAATTAAGGCTGTGGAGAATTTCAGTGAACCAAAAAATTTAGGGAATAAGATGGTTTTTAGGGATAGATGCTTTTCATAGTAAATTTATTTAAAACTCTTTCCAATTGTTGAACTATAAAAATTGTTAAAACGTAAAAAATGTAGGGTTTGTATGGGGAGCTGGGCAACAGCATTTCCAGCGTTTTTCATTTGCCAAATTTAATGAAAAATTATATTTACATTGTGATGCCAGTTCTGTTGCTACCAGCGCAGTTTTGAGTCAGAAAAGAAATATTCTTTTGTGCCTATTGCTTATGCCAATAATCTCCTAACAGCAGTGGAAAGAAAATTTACTATTTTTGAGGGGCCCTGCTTTTGCAGTTTGAGTATAGAACATTTTGCAGACTACTTAGAACATGCTACTTTAGAAGTGTATATAGACAACCAGGCAAGGAGATGATTGCTTGCTTAAAAAATAAACTGGTAAATCATTTAGCATGCTGGCTTGTAAGTTTGTTTCGTTTTAAGTATGAAATCCATCATGTTAAGGAGAATGAAAACATTGTGACTAATGCCTTGTCACATATGTTTTGTGAGGAGAAATTTGAAGAGGTAACAGAAACTNAATGAAAACATTGTGACTAATGCCTTGTCACATATGTTTTGTGAGGAGAAATTTGAAGAGGTAACAGAAACTGTACAAGTTAGCATTGTAACAGAAGTGAGCTTTGAAGATAGTTTAGAAAATGTGGAAAAAGACAAAGAAATAGAAAAGAAAGACAAGGTAAATATTTTAAAAATTTTTTCAAAAGCTTTTGTTAATTTTAAAGAACATCAGTCAAATTATCCTCAATGTCAGCATATTAATTCTGATATTAAAAACTGTTTTGCTCGGAATGCTATGCATATGGGATATTTACGCCAAAAGAATTACACCCTCTGGCTTTTGCATAATACTGCGAGTCTTTTTGGCAACCATGTTGAAAGGGACAAAATCAATGCTCATGTTTATGAGATTTTTACATGGACTGGATTTAGAAACAATACAAAGGAATGGGTTAAGAATAATTGCCAAGCTTGTCAACAGGCTAAATCTAAAAATGAAACCACTGAAGGAAAGTATACGTGTTTGGTAGCCACATATCCGTGGAACATCTTTATTTACATTTAGATATTATGGGTTCCTTGCTCCATAGTTCAACTGGATATTTGCATGTTTTGGTGGCAGTTGGAAGTTTCAGTAATTTTTTTCCCCTCGCTGAAGTATAAAGTTAGTTTAACTCTAACGTAATTATGCAAGTACACATCTCCCCATATTATCCGCAATCAAATTTGGTATAACATTTTAATAGATATATTAAAATAGCATCACAGAGTTTTCAATCTGGTACTTGTAATTGAGTTACGCTACCTCAAATCAATCTGGCTCGGACCATGAGTACTTACGTTGCTGAAGACGTTTGTTCGTTGACGGCAGCCCGAGGAAGTGTTCAACTCAGTGACGCTGGTGCCGGGTGGCTTCAGCGAGGGCCGGAGTTTCACTGGGCACTCAACGTTTCCTTCCACCTAGTGGCGGCTGTGGCGAGTGAGGGGGTCGTAATCTACTTCTGTTTCGAGGACTTCTCCACAGCTTTGGGGAGGACAATGGTTGTGGAATCTACTATAAATGCCCTGGCGAACTAGGCAACGGCAGACACTCGGGTGGAGGTCACACTAAGAGGTTGGTCTCACTTTGAAACTTGTAGAATGTAGAAAAATTTTAATGTGGGCTTTATTGAGGAACTTGTGCCAGTTAAGTATGTAGCATATTTGCATTATTTTAAAGGCACATTTTTATGTAACCCATTAAATTTTTATAATGCTTTTAAGTATTTGGGGAATTGTAAATTTATAAATTATGTAATATTTTGTACTACTTTTTATTTTAGTACCATGTTTCTATTTCAAATTTTGTATCTTATAAGGCGGAGGAAGTAAAAAAAAATCAGAAAAGAGGCGTTTAAAAAATTAAAAACTCTAAATGGAAATTAGTTTTTTTCACTTTCTGTTGTCTCCCTCTCAAACAAAATCTGTATTACTATTGATTTTATTTCCTTACTTGCCTCCAATTTTTGTACATCATGAATGACATGGTTGTGGAGTTGGGGGCAAGTTTTGTACATAGTGTGGTCTGGTGGTCACTAAGACACTCTGTTTCATGTACATGTATTTATTCTCTGCGCCACTCTGCTGATCATAGCAGTCATGATTGGAGGTTTATGTTGGATGACTGTGTAGGCCAGCATGGTAAAAAATTTAAAACTTCAAAATTTAACTAGTAAGACCTTTTGTAAATAAAACCTTCATCCAGGGACGTATGCTACAGGTGGCATGCATACTGCTTGGGTGCAGCAGTTGTCCAAGGAGCCCTTACAGGCACTACTTAAAAGTCTTGAGGCAACCAGTTAGAGGGCTTGTGCGCAAAGATGGTGTTGGTGCTGATGATGTGGGTGAGTCCTTTCAATTTTTCAAAGTCCTCAAAAATTTCTCACCTATTCTGGCCCAGAAAATTCCTGTAGTTAGTGTTGCGTCGCTGTATAATATAGTTAATTTGTTGATGAGTGTAAGTAAGTAGTATTCTAGCTTTAAATGTATGTAGTGTCCCTGTAGTTTATTCTGTAGTATTACTTTGAGTATCTGCAAGTATTCATGAGGTAGTCAGCTACGCCATTTCACAAAAGTAGGAATTTAGACGCTTTTGTGATGAACTATTGAAGTTGATGGGGTTGTCAGTAGTGATTGCAAAGTATAAAATAAATATTTTAGAGTCTAGTCGGATGACTGGCAAATCCATGCAAGAGTTTAAGCAGTATGTAATACGCTGGGTAGACATTTTGAGGTTACCCTGTGATGAGGCGTATTTAGTAGAAATCATCTTTGTCAATTTAATTACCAGAGAATCACACATATTTTGCATTTGTAAACAAACCTGCCACTGCCACACTATCCAAATATTTGCAGTCATCCAGGTGGAATTAACCATCGGGAACTGTAGTAGTAAACCAGAGGTAAAAGTAAAAACTTTGTGCAAATATTGTAAGTGCACTAATCATGCCAGCAACAAACGTTATTTTGAAGACGGTATATTTTGCAAGGTCGAAAGCGGGGAAAATGACCATGAAACAGTTGCACAAGCAGTAGCAAGGTCGAGACTGATTCCCCCAAAAAGGAAAAGGCTCGGGTATTGATTCAATGCAAATTAACAACACGGAAGCGACAGGTACAATAAGTAGTGACGTAAGCATGCTAGAGTGGAAATGACGCTCACATAAAGAGACACTGCACATTCATGAAAAGGCCTGTTGGGGTTGAAAATGTGAATGTCACATATTTAAAACCATCTAGTTTACTTTTGTGCCTTTGGTGATTGGAAATATTACTGTTTTTGCACTTATTGATTCATACGCGTTGACGTCTTTCATGATTGTTGTAACCGGCTGATGCGTGATAATCCTGTTGGATGATGTCCAAATATCGACCTTTTGTAAAACCGCATTTTCTATGGCAGATGGAGGAATTGTGGAGTCTAACGGCATTGTCACTGTTAAAATTAAAATTGTGTTATTTTCATGGAAAATTCAATTTATAATTTTAGATATGTTGTCATATCTGGTAATTTTAGGGGTAGAGTTTCTGGCCAAAACACAGTGTTGCAAAGATGTGCGTAGTAAATGTTTGAGATTTGGGTTTCTCCTGAGGTTCCTTTTGTTTTAGAAACCAACCCATTTTATATAAGGACGATGCAAAGTTGTGGGTAATACACAGTACACAGGAAGAATTTCCAGATTAATATGATGGTTTGATTGGCCTGTGTCCAATCAAATCATCATAATAACATGAACTCAACGTTGCCATTAAACTTCAAAGATAGAATTTTCAGATGTTATTACCAGTAAATTAGGGCATTGCAGTCAATATAAATACCCTGTAGTCTTAAAATAAAAATATAATGAAACTGTACCGGGTACCTCCTCCCAAGGTTCAGACTTTCAAACAGCATGATTTAAAAGAACAATGGTGTAATGGGAGACTCAGTATGTATGCGAACGCTTTCTTTTTGCTTCCTAAGAAAATACCTTGGCAATATTGCTTAGTATGTGGTTACAGGAAAGTGAATGAAAAGATTTACTTAAATCCTGATCTCGTTTCAGTAATAGATACGGTGTTTCAACATTTTGATTCTGCTAAATATTTCACCATTTTTTATTTTAACTCTGCATTTCTCCAGTGCAAGATACATCCAAATTCCCATGATCATTTTGCACCCCCGGGGGTGTTTCAGTCGATGAGACTCCCTTTAGGTATAAATTCAGGACCTGAGGATACGAGTAGGCTATTGTTTCACTTTTTAGGTAAATTTATGTGTGATTTAATTTTTACTTACATTGATAATGAGTGTATTTATAGTAATATTTTTAAAGATCACATCAGCCACATTAAGTACTTCAAGCTCTGAGGGAAGCTGGGCTAACTATGAATCCAGATAAGATCAACTGGGCAGAGAAACATGTTAAGATATTTAGGTTTCATATTTTCACAGGGAACGTTGCACACTGATCCGGAGCAAATTAAGGCAGTTGTAAATTTTCCGATACCTACAAATGTTAAAGGGGTGCAACAATTTCTGGGTGTGGTCTCTTTTTATGGCAACTTCATTCCGGATATTTCCAGGTTTTCTGAACTATTAAATATGTTGAAATGTAAAAATGTAGAGTTTAAGTATGAATATGAACAACAGGCTGCTTTCCAGATTCTTAAAAAAAAATTACTAATCCTCCCGTACTAAATTTGCCCAATTTTAATCGGGCATTTCTTTTTGTATTGTGATGCTAGTTCACTAGCAATTGGAGTTGTGTTAAGTCAGAAGAAAAATGGGTCCTTGGTGATTGTAGCTTTTGCCAGTAAACTTTTAATCGCTGCTGAAAGAAAATATACTGTGTTTGAAAAGGAATGTTTGGCATGTATTTGGGGACTGGAACGCTTTTCCAATTATTTAGAACATTCTCCCTTTGAGCTGTATACACGGACAATCAGGATCTAAGTTGGCTTTTGTCATCTAAAAAACCTGCAGAACGGGTAGCCAAATGGCAGATTTGTTTGGCCCGTTTTAAGTATGAGATGCACCGCATTAAAGGTAATGAGAACGTCGTGGGAGATGCATTGATACGTATGTTTTGTGATGAGAAATTTGACGTGGTACAGACGGAACCACTGTGTATTGCAGTAGAAACCGGGTCTGGGAATGGTATACAGAGTACAGAACAGGGAGAGGTGACGGAAAGCGAGGAATGGATAAACACCTTACAAAATTTTCCTAAAATATTTGTTAATCTTAAAGAACAAGTTAATGATGGCAGAAATTTGAAATGTGATTTCTGGGTATGCCATCTATAAAGAGTATTTAGGAGAATGGTTCAGGAAAGGTAAATTTAGAATTTTTGTTCCCGTGGAGTTGAGGCCCAAGATTTTTTTGTACTACCATGAATCCTTCTTTGATGGACATGTGGGGAGGGAAAAGACCATTGCTAGAATTTATGAAGTTTTTACGTGGTCTGTTTTCAGCCTACGAAACCCAAAAATTAACCACTAGAAAGAAAATATTCTAGTACAGTAGCCACTTACCCTTGGGAAAGGATGTATTTTAATGTCATGGGTCCCCTGCCCCACAGTTCCTCTGGCTATGTGCATGTTTTAGTTGCAGTAGATAGTTTTAACAATTTTGTTTATTCTTTCCCCTCCGTACCATAAAATGTGTAGAAATTTGTAAGGCAATTTTACAACTGTTATTTTCTTTGTTTGGTTCTCATGTAATAGCTGCTACTGACAATGCCAGTTACTTCCTTTCCAGCAAATTCTGAGATATAATGTTCTCCTGGGGTGTTAAAATGGTTCAGACTTCACCATATTACCCACAAGCCAATCTGGTAGAACACTTTAATGGTAATATAAAGATTGCCCTGAGAAGTTTCCAGATGGATACCCAGAGGCGCTGGGATGAAATTCTCAATAACCTCATGCTATGTTTTAATAATGTTGTTAGTAACACCACCAAGCATATGAATGCTGAAATTTTCCTGGGAAGAATGTTATTGAATTCATTGATTAATGCTTGAGCTATACAACCTTTCTGTTGGGAGACTGTGAAAAATAATGATATAGATAAGGTTTGGGAAAATGTAACCAAGAATTTTGCTGAGTATCATAAAAATATGTAAGATCATATTAACAGCCAATGTAAGGGTGTGAGTTTAAACACGGAAGAGTTAGTCTTGGTAAAAAGCACATTTTTTGAGTTCACAAGTGGACTATTTTAGTGCTAAGCTTGCCCCTCAGTGGAGAGGTCCATTTCAGAACTGTCGTTTTCTCACGCCTGTAACATTGTTAGTACAAGATCCCCAATCTCCCAACAGACAGTTCAAAGTTCATGTCAGTCATGTTAAGAAATATTGTAGAAAAATATAATGGTAGGGGTTCCCAACATATATATGTTTTTATCATTATTTTATATACAATATTGTATCTTGGTATTAAGGATGTGTTATACCTCATGATATCATATAGGATGATCTCTTAATGAGTGGTGTTTATCTGAGTGTCCCAAATGTATTTTTAATTATGTTTAAGATGTATTAAGGGTTAAATAACTCTGTGTATGAGAAGTAATAATTTTATAACTCTGAAAGCAGATTTGTGAGGTGACCCCTTGAGAGTGTCTAAGTTTGCCAGGGTGTTTCAGTTAAATTTTGTTTCTGCCGTCTTCTCTTCTGTTGTGGGGAGGCCCTGATCTTTGAAGGATGAACCCTGGACTAGATTTCTTTGTTCTGCTGTGCTGGAGTGTTCCTGTCTGGAGGCTGGGTTCTGCAACGAGGGCTGTCCACCATTTTCTGCAGGACTTCTTCGCCTTTGGTAGCAGGTCACTGGTTTTCCTTCCGAAGGGGAGGATGTAACAAAGTTACACTACCTCTCGTAAATCTGGTTTGCCCAATGACAGCAGCCCGAGGAAGCGTTTGACTCCGTGATGTTGGTGCCTGGTGGCTTCGGCAAGGGCCAGAGTTTCACTGGGCGCGTAGCGTTTCCTTCCACCTAGCAGCGGCTGTGGCGACTTAGGGGGTCGCCTTGTGATGTCAACACCATCTATGAATTTGATTGGACACAGATCTACTTCAGTTTCGAGGACATTCTCCAAAACTTTGAGGACGGCTGTTACGGAATATAATATAAATACCCTGGCAAATTAAGCAACTGCGAACACTCGAGGGGAGGTCACACTAAGAGGTTGGTCTCACTTTGAGACATGTAGAATGTAGAAAAATTTTAATGTGGACTTTATTGGGGAATTTGTGCCAGTTAAGTATCTTGTATGTTTGCATTATTTTAACGGCACTTTTGGTAAACCCTTAAATTTTTATAATGTTTTAAAGTAATTGGGGAATTGTAAATTTATAAATTATGTAATATTTTGTGCTACTTTTTCTAGGTCATTATTTCTTTATCATGTGTTTATTTCATATTTTGTATCTTTTGGGGCAGAGGAAGTAAGATAAAAAAAAACAGATAAAAGGTGCCCGGAAATTAAAAACTCTAAATGACAACTAGTTTTTTTTCAGTTTCTGCAGTCACCCTCTTAGACTAAATCTGTATTGCTATTGATTTTATTTCCTTATTTACCTCTGATTTTTGTTCATCATGAATGACATAGTAGTGGAGTTAGGGTCAAGTTTTGTACACGTGATAGAGTGGTCTGCTGGTCACTAAGGCACACTGTTGCACACTTAAAGACAGAGGTCAAAATTATGTACACCTTGGTGGTGTGTTTTAATAACATAATTAGTGATGTCATAAAGCACACTCCTGCAGAGGTTTTCTTGGGTAGGAGATAGTTGCATCCACTTTTGAATATGTGGTCCTTGCAATCTTTGCCTAAGATCTGGAAAAATGTTACACATATCTAATATTGTGTATTATAAGAAAATGGAGACATAAATAAATGAAAAGCTGAAAGATGTTACCATAAATGTTGGTGATCTTGTGCTGATTCAGGCTAATTTTTTTAGTTCTAAAATATATTATTTTAGTTCTAGGCTTACTCCTTAAAGGAATGGACCTTGTAAGATCTGTCAATTTTTGACTTCAGTAACTTTACTGCTTGAAGATCTGCAGTCTCCCTAAAGAAAATTCATGGCACACATTATTCAAGTGAAGAAATATTATGGTAGTGGCAGGTTATATGGTGTGTCCCCCTCTCCCCATTATTTTTGTAATAAGTTTTATTGATGAGTAAAGCTGTAATAAATACCAGTATGGTATTATCATTCATTGATTAATGTTAAGGATAATGTATACATTGGTTCCCCAGCTGTGTACCAGTTTGTGTTATGCTAGAGTACATTCACGGTAACTTCCATCTTTTCTGTAGCCCTGCTAAAGTTCTACTTCCAGGAAATCCTTCTGCATCATGCAATTAAAGCTTAACCGTGTGCACTCAATGTAATAATATTTTGTATACAAACTTTTTCTTACTAGGCATTACCAACACACCTATTTTCTCCCTGTTTTTATTCATATTAATTATAGGTAAATTATTATAATTTAACAATACAATATATGTAAAAGTTCAATTTTACCAAAAATAACGTACTTTTATGTTAACATAAGTATAAAACGCTTATGAGACATGAAATATATAGCAAACAACCAAGCACATCATACATGGGGTGATTTTTCAAAGGTTTCATTTAAAAAGGGTGATGAAACTGCTTTTAGACTATATTAGACTATATAAGAGTTTTTTTAGAATATTTTATCTGTATTTTAAAAAAATGAATTAAAATGTAAAATAGTTAAATTCAGAGTGTATTCTGCATTGAAAAATGTGTAATTAAGAGTGTAATGCAGCTCCCCTATGGGTTTCTCACTGTTTACGCCTAGGTTATTTGTATTGAATGGATTTTTGCTGCAATTTTCCATCTTTGTGTTTTGAGATCCATTGGCAATGAAGGGATGGAAAGTTCTTCCGAGAATGGAACACACATGCTCTGGAGGAGGATTCTGTGGCGAGGATTGGCCACCTTATTTGTGGAGTCGTTCCCCTGATTGCTGGACTATGTATGTGCTTTCAGGAGGGGAGAATGTGATAGCGGCTCATTACCTGATTCCCCTCATGTTATTTTGAGCATGTTTGGTGGGCAGCTATGCTGAAAACAAAGAGACGTTTTACCTTAAGTTGCTCAAGTGGCATAGTTTGAGGGAGCAGCATGCTGCCTTGGTGGTCTGTGATGCTATGTTGCAATGCCAGCTAGGTAATGAGCACGCTGCTGGCATGCCTGCCTTCCTCCTAAATTTCCTTTGTTCATGCAACCTGTATGTCACTGTACCATCATCATCAGCTAATGTCACCTGCAGATTTGAATTTTATTGGCAATATTCAATCAAAAGATTACAGCATATTCTTCAACACCTGAGACAGAAATAGCTCTTTTGGCCTCATAGTATATACTAAGATGTTAGTGAGCCGATTATGGACATTATGGGGTTTATTCTCGGGGGGGAAACTGTAAAGAACTTATACTAAATGCCAAACAAATCACCAGTTAAGTAATTTTGTAACTTTTAACATTTGCAAAATTTTTAAAAATATAATATTTGTATCTGCACTTGGTTTTTTTTTTTTTTGCCGTTAAACATTTGTCAATATTATTTGACATTTGTATTGGCACTTACTGGTTTTCATACAGTTTGTAATAGCTAAAATTGTAATGAAACACTGCTGTCCTGGCCAGTGCAGTGCTTGAGCCTTTGGCACTGAATATTGTCCACGCCATCAGAGGCTGCAGGCTTTTGTTCACGCCAGGGCCAGAGAGCAGTCGTGTTCACAGCTANTGAATATTGTCCACGCCATCAGAGGCTGCAGGCTTTTGTTCACGCCAGGGCCAGAGAGCAGTCGTGTTCACAGCTAGAGTAACTATGTAGTGAGACAGATATTGTGTTGTATAGTGGACTGGTGAGATTATTAAATGTGTGAACGCTCAACTCGTGTGAGTAGTCATTTCGTGTGACCACCCTTCCCAGCCTACATATCCAAAGAATCACAGTAAGCCCTGTCAGCTTGGACGTGCCTAATAATTTGGCATCAGAAACTGGATAGGAGAGAAATCTGGAATGTGTGTGCACTCAACAGTCTGAAGAAGCACAGCAATCGACATAATGCTTGTTACAGTCGGTCGGGAAAAGTGTGTACAGTACAAAGCAGTGCATGCGAAGGATGGGTCAGGGATGGCAACCACAGGGCTTTCCGTAACCTCATCAAGAGAGGCTGGCGTGCACCATCCCGCGCAGGACCCGCCGTGCTGACTCCTCCAGTGAACCATAACTTTCAACTTGCTTTGATGACATGCCACTCTTATTTACCCGTGCAAAAAAAACATGTTTCTGATAAGACTACGGAATTAAGGGTGTTTGCTCCTGTTTTGTGATTAGTGACCATTACGTTCTAGAGATGTGCTACCAGGTACGCACCAAAAAAGATGCGTACATCTGGCATGCCATTGTAAGGTAACCCTGCGTACATCAGAACCACATCTGGGCCTTGAACATAACATTTAATTAAATTATATGTTGTTAATTGTTTATCATCATGGATCATGTATCAAGGATAATGAAATGGATCTTTAAGAATTATTTAATTATTTGTTAGCACAGGTTCAGGATTTGTGAAAATAAAATTTAGCCTTGAAAAAAACAGTTAAAAATTCAGACTGCAACTTTACCACCCAATCACAATGAATCTTTCTTGCAACCGCCTGATAGTATACGAAACTTTTAGTTAATTCCAAACAATTCAAATGTTTTATGGCAGTATCAATGATAATGTCTTAGTGTTCATTACTAAATTGCAAGGTCTGCAACATTTTTCCTACCCCTAGTAAACACCATGGTAAAATCAAGTATTTACCATCCTGGGAAACACAAGTTTTTCCCACATTGACATCAGCGAGCAAGTACAATGGGGCACACGCACCCAGGTCCAGGTATGACTCCACATCCACGACATTAGTAGGCAATCCACGTAGATTCTTGTAGAACAGCGACTCATGGTACATGTTTTCTTAAAGAAGGTGCTTATGTAGATATGACCCGGTTACAATCCTCCTTCCCCCTGAAGATTACCTCACGTGCAGAAATCCCATGGCTTCGGGTGGCCAGTCTATTACATAGGGTTTCATCCACGTTGAACACGGGTCTCTATGTTTTCCACATACACCAATGCAATAAACGAAAGCAGGGATTCTTAACAACAACAAATGGGACACAAAAACGTTTAAAATACTGAACATACGGGGAATAGGGCTGCACAATAAAAACATATAAATACAGATAAAAAATACCCATATAAAATTATGTTTATCTTAAACCAATAAGTGTACTATAAACTTAATATATTACAGTGGGTATATATTTGCGAAACTTTCCTTGCATCAACGTTCACGTAAAATATATACAAAAACGTTAATAACCAACTGTATCAAAAGTCTATAATATTTTTCCTTTTTCACTTATTAATAAATACAATACAAATCTTTGGAATGTTCACACATTTTACACATCCAAGAAATTCCGAAACACATTAGGGTTTTTTAGAGGGAGGGGTAGCCCCTTTAAACTGTGCTTGAGGGTACATAATATTTCTTGCATTGGTTTACATGTACCTTTTCAATTTTGTTTGGAGAATGAGGATCTATTATTAATATTGTAACGGGCAAAAGAAACTGGACTAGCTGATATGGCCCTCTCCATTTTACAGCCAACTTTGCGCTGGAATAATTAACCTTAGAACTGTGGTGGTGTGCTTCAATCAATATTGAATTACCTGATTTCAAACCAAGATCTTTATATGAATGATTGCTTTTCTGTTCCATTGTTTGTGATACGTTATGAAAAAA
>NQII01014692.1:0-16945 GCA_002778355.1 Clitarchus hookeri | reverse complement strand
AGTTAACTTATGTGGAATATTGGAGCAAGTGAACTAGCAACCAACACCAATTAGAATTATACAGGGCGTAAGTAACTCATACAGAGAAATAAAAAATCGTTGTAATTTATATCAACATCGCAATTTNTTAGAATTATACAGGGCGTAAGTAACTCATACAGAGAAATAAAAAATCGTTGTAATTTATATCAACATCGCAATTTCTATTGGTGACATGTTTATTTTCAGTTTCTGATTAAATCAGTTATTTTATAGGCGTTTTGATTAAAAGCAAGGAAAATTTTAAAAACCCTGATAACCCGATAACATTAAACACTTAAAATACCGTTATTTGATTGTCTCTCGAAGTGGACTAGATTTGTTGTAAATATTTTGTCTAACAATCTAGAGGTTTGTATANACCGTTATTTGATTGTCTCTCGAAGTGGACTAGATTTGTTGTAAATATTTTGTCTAACAATCTAGAGGTTTGTATAGAATGTTAGAATACTGACATTATATTAAACCTCTGTAAGTGAAACANTATTTGATTGTCTCTCGAAGTGGACTAGATTTGTTGTAAATGTTTTGTCTAACAATCTAGAGGTTTGTATAGAATGAAAGAATACTGACATTATATTAAACCTCTGTAAGTGAAACAATGGAATGAAAACACAAAGTGTGCCTTCCTACATGACTGCATATCAGAGCAAACTTCCTGCACATATGTGTAGTAACCTGCTACCAACACACAGTAGATAAGTGCACTGAGACGAAGATTCTTGTTGGTTTATTTGTAGTCGGCGTGCACATTCTCTACTAGGCTGCTCTAGGCTCTCGAAATATAGATCTGTCTGATTGGCTACTGAGTGCTGCGACGAGTTCCTATTGGTTGGCAGATGACTGGGTTGTGGGTTGACATACGCTGATTGGCAAACAGCCTTCTAACATGTTGCTGGTCAGTGTGTAATTTCCATTCAAGTGGTTGTTTCACCTCTGTACTATTAAGTCCTCACTCTGTGCCACAGTTTCGGAGATGAGCAACGGTAGATTATTCAAGCTTTCTGGCTCCTTCCATGTACCGCCTTTCTTTCAAACGTCTGCAAAGAAAGGAATGCAGTAGCACGAGGACATGTGATATCACATGACAAGTGACAGTGCCCGCTCTGTCAGCTTAGACTAATGTCATGTTTACGTGTTCTCTTACGCAACGCTGTGTCTATCACAGTCCGAGTTAACAAGTGGCAAAAAATATGTATAATTTTCTCGTAACCAACAAACTAGTTAAGATAAATGCTCTATCTGTATGCCAATAAATCGTCATTAAGAATATTTGCAAATTTAAAAAAAGAAAATTTATTTTATTTTTTTAAATTGAAACCTGTCTTGTTCTGCATAGAAGTCAAAAGTGTAAGAAAAATGTTTGTTTGGTTTTTTTTTCAATATATTTTTAATACCGCTCTGGTATTTGTAAGAACTATTCAAATGTGGCATCAAAAAATCATAAGATTTTCGTAAACCTTTTTATAAACAGTGCTCATTGTGTTATGGTTTTCTTTTTTTTTTTTTTCAAAACACGAACACATTCAAAAGCTTGGCATAAGATATACATTTTGCGTTTCCTCGTTGTTGATTTTAATTGAAAAAAACTTTGATATGGTCAGTTTAGATACGACATGAATTGAATATAGAATAAAAGTACACCTCGTTATTGTTTGAAGNTATGATATGGTCAGTTTAGATACGACATGAATTGAATATATAATAAAAGTACACCTCGTTATTGTTTGAAGGCAACGTTACCTATCTTTTCGCTTCGACACATTTGTTTTAACTGANCGTTGTTGATTTTAATTGAAAAAAACTTTGATATGGTCAGTTTAGATACGACATGAATTGAATATAGAATAAAAGTACACCTCGTTATTGTTTGAAGGCAACGTTACCTATCTTTTCGCTTCGACACATTTGTTTTAACTGATGTTAGCCTCGCCTATACTAAACCATGTATTTTCGGTGTGAATATCAATGTGCGGGCACTGAGAGGATAGTTAACTAACGCTCTATAAGCCGTTAACACTGTGGTTTACAGCCGGGGAAGTCCCTTCATAATGTGGGGAATCTTGGTGGATTTTCGATTGCGACACTCCTGATATTTTCATTTACTAAACATGGCGGACGTTGCCTCTGGCTACTGTGCTTTCACACACCACTCCTGCTCCACCTCCTCTTTCAATCTGCGATCTTTCCTTTCCAACTTACCCCACTTAGTCACTGCTAAAGACACTAACTCCTAGGCGTTGCTTAATATCCCTACTCTCGCATCAGGAGTTGAAATTATACGGACACTATACATCGTTATACGTGACATATTTCACATAAATGGTTTTGACATTTCAACTAGACCACCTGCTTTAAATCAAGTTAACTTGAGAAATACACTAATAGTACTAACCTAAAATAAAATAGCTTCTTTCTATATAAAATAAAACATAATTGGTGGAATCGCTGCTATTTTTAAGCATTTGTATTTATATTAATGTTTATGTTTGTCTAGTGAAATATAACTTGTTTTATAAAACTGTATTTAATCATTTTTGACTTCGGCATAAATTGTTCTGATAAAATAATCTTCATAGCTTTCCACTAACACGGGGAATGATACCGGTCATTAATACATTACAAGGGTGTATGATAAAGAAACGATAACTGTTATAGGTATTCAGCAATAATTGTGTGTGGAAACAGAGTAGTGCATTTCAAACGTCTAACGGTACATATAGTGGAGCGTGTAATACTGTTTTCAGAAAGTGCATCTGCACTGCATCATACATTGACACTTTTTTACAGCTATTCTATACATGGTTTTATGGGTGCATATATAAATACACATAAATTTAATGATTACTTAATATTGGCTCATTTTACACTTTTGTACTACATACGCGCTACAGCTGGTTAACAATACGCAGAATTTTATTTTACTGAAGCCACAAAAAATTAAAGAGAACATATATGTATATACATATGTCTTTTTTTCATTATCTTGGTGGATTACACATGTGAAAAATTCTCATTCCTTCGCAATAATTTTACAAAATTTCCTTATTAAACCATACACGAGTTAGAATAACTTGTGCGTAATATTATTTATCATTACACTGAATTTGTACGGTTCCTCAATGTACAAAGCAGTCACTTGATATCCATCGGATTTGTTTACAGCGAAGCAGGTTATTTTTAAAAGAAACTGCGTCTTTACTTTACCTACTGTAAATTTAACGTACTAAACCGAAAATAATGTGAAATTAATACATAAATGAGAAATAAATAAATTCTTATTCACCTAGATAACATTTTAACCTTTCTCTATTTTGTAAACTTCCATTAAAATATACTTTACATTAAATGTATATATGAAGTATGTATGAAACTAAAAAAGGTAACTATAATTAATATTGTTTGAATTTCCAAAAATTTTATGATAGAGATTTGCAAAATCAGCTAAATAATTAACTACAACAAATATATCCTTATAAATATTGTAATAATTTGACAAAAAATTGACAAAAATGTATGTAATAATTCATAAATCATTAGTATTGGACAAATTAAGGTAATAAGTAAAGTATGTAGCCAGAGGAATCTCATTTCCCGTAAAGGTTTATCCTTTTTTAAATGTAACCTGTATTTATTATGAGTTCTGATTGTGCTATTTTAGCCATATATGTGCCAACCCCTCAGTGCAATAATGGCCTATGTGTATGTGCAGGATGCCAGTTTGGAGAAACATAAAGAAGGCGGCGAGGAGGGTCTTCAGGCGTGTTTGTCCCTGCGTGGCGCCTCCCTTAGTAAGTTACTTGTACTCCCTCTAGCATGTGTTACTACAGTTTATGTCGTTAGCTAATATTGTTGTTATTGTGTTTTTGCGGGAAACTTTATGTGAAGAAGTCTCTATCGCTATAAATACAAGCGTAATACACAGACAAGGTTTTATCACAACTTAAATATAAATACTATTTTTTGTTTTCTTTATTATTATATCCAAAACTCATTTCGTCGTCGTAATACTTTAAAATTAAAAATGTGATTTAAGATACAATTATTATCTCCATCGGACCTATTTTATTGCATATATATATGAAATTATAATTTGTTTATATGAAATGCATTGATTTAGAGATTTCAATAATCAAACAAGATGTTATCAATGTAAGTGATGAACCTACTTTTCTTTCCATATATGCAAATTATTTTGATGTGGTTATTAATAGGAAAGGTGGTAGGTGTGTATTGACGTGTGGTTGATAGCGATATCGTTAGAGATGCAACCAGAATCAAACGCAATACTAGTATGACAATTACAAATACACACGTGTCTTACCTGGGTCTCAAAAACCGAACACGTAGTACAGTAAGCTGACATGCAACCAACTACATATTGCAGGTAGGATTCGGAACATCATCTTTGGTATTAATCAGACTAAAGTTTTGGTAGAGTACGATTAACAACTTCAAATATATACGGCTAACATAATTTTGCAAATAAGTGTATGAGATACTTAAATTATGTATTTCTTATGGCCTACCATAACTCTACTTGTGTGCAGAATGTGGTGGGAAATAACTTGGCCGGTTCCCGAGATATGACATATAGGCTTTAGTTTATCGTTCGGGCTATTGCAGAAAACATCCTAAAGCACGTTCTGTTCAGGCATATCTCATGATTCTAATAGATACCAAAACATGTCAAATTATTGAACAAATGTGATAAACTAATCTAAATTTTTATATTGCAGCCTTACTGTAAATAATTCCAGGCACACTTTAAAAAAGGCCTTGCGCAGCGCTACTGGGTGTGAAAAGTTTGGTGGGAACCGGCTGATTGGTCTCCAACACATAACAAAAAGCTTCATTTTCTAATGTGGTGGTATCTAGCGAACAATTAGGATTATTGGTACATTTTTGTTTTTAATAGATAATGTTACGTTTAAAATAGTTTGGGATATGTAGTATACTCACTTAAATATTTACATTGCTGTGATATTGAAAATGTGTGACCACATCCTTAAGTGAAACATATTTTGATGGACTACAAAAGCATACGTTGTCGTCTGAGTTTGGTGGTAGCAGTTAACAGTTTCCTGAGATAGTTCACGAAAACTTAATTTTTCAGGATGTCCTTTCTTCCAAAATGACGAACAAATAAGTTTATGTATTCGCTCGTTGTACGATTACATATATGTTGTAAGCATATAAAGTTATGTTTAAATTTGTAACTTTGTTTCGTAGTTATAGCATGCTATGCTAAAATGTTCATATGGACACTATTTTGAAAATAAACGGTTGGATCTCTCTTTAAAAACATACATTATTAATTTATATGCCAACCAAATTCACAGTATTGCGGGTTAGCCAAATTAGGAGTGAATTGTTTGTTGTTTCCCGAGATAAGACAAAACTTTACATATTCATGTGGCACTATCCTACAAAATGGCGAACAAAACAGGCTCTGTGTAGACCAAATTTTTTTGTAATAAATGTTTCAAGCACACAAAATTAAGATTAATTGTGTTTCTTGGTTTCGTAGATATAGCTAAGTATTCCAAATAGCTTATATGCTACAAATAGACCTATAAAATCATGTTTTTGTTCTTTAACTACCACAGTATTTATAAGTGCCATAATTTGTAGGAATTAGTTTATGGTTTTCCAAGATAAAACATTAAAAATAATTTCTATGTGAGTCTATCTTAAAAAATGGCATACAAAAAAATTAAGTTTTGACAAATTTGATGCTTGTGAAATATAATTGCAGTGTAGCAGGTTTAATATAAATTGGAAAAACACTCTGGGTGATATTGAAAGTAAACCTAAAATATATATGTATAACCACAATTTTACAATAAGTCCTTCAAATTAATAACACTGCTTAATAGAAGATGACTTACAATAGTATTTTATTTCTATGGCCAATTAGAGGGGAATTGATTATGTAGTTACCGAGATATAACATAAAAGTTTTTTTTCATGTTGCACTTACTTCAAAAATGGCCGTTACCACCATCCAATTCTTACATCCTGCAGTGCCAATGTACACAATTTGGTTAAAATCGTATAATTGGTTCCCGAAGTAAAATATAAGAACTTTCAACGAAGGTTTTTTTTAAAAATCACCTAAATGGTTTCCCGAGATACAATGGAAAAATTTAATTTTTTTAATTTGCGTTCTAATACCAAATGGGTATTAATGCTACTATCGGTTTCTAAATTCAATGTTCACATAATGCAATGCCAATGGACTAAATTTGTTTTAAATCTGTATAATTGTTCCCGAGATATATAGCGTAAGAGCTCAATATTTTTTAATTTGCACGAACTTACAAAATGGCGAAACAGTAGATAATAGGTTTATTATTTCGATGCTTATATCACCTACTCCCAACGTACGAAATTTGGGTAAATAGTTCAATGGTTCCGGAATTATAATGGAAAACATTATATTATATTTAATTGAGCTATCTTCCAAAATAGCGCATTAATAACATTATCGTTTTCTAAAAGTTAAGTTTATGTAATGCGCTATCAATGGAGCAAATTTGGTTTAAGTCGAATCATTGTTTCGGAAGATACAAAATNAGTTAAGTTTATGTAATGCGCTATCAATGGAGCAAATTTGGTTTAAGTCGAATCATTGTTTCGGAAGATACAAAATAGTAGTCTACTTTTAGAAATGGCCGCCATTTTAAAGATAAATACACACCGTGATTGAAAACTGCAAAAGTCTATAAATCTAAATACAATAATTTGTGAACTAAGTTTGGTTAAATTTGGTTGTCGGGTTTAAAAGTTAATAGGGGGTTGGTGAGACATAACTTTCATACAGACAATTAGGTGATCGTGTAGGCCTAACTTTTATTCAGAAAGTAGACTAAAAAAACAACGCTGTGGATAACTGTAGCTTAGTATTACGTACATTACAATTCAATGTAGTTTGTTAGATTTCATAACAAAAATATTTGCTGGTTGCTAGTTTTCAGTGAAATTTTGTAAAAAATTATTACTCGTACATCGCATAGTATATAAAGCAGAAAAATTAAATATGAAGTTGACTTATTACGTCACATGTCTTCATACAACTAGAATACACCATAACAATCCAAATTTCAAATATATTATTAATATTTGAACCAATAGTTAATAATATTTTTTTCGTGCATTTATAATTGCAAATAGAAATAATGTAGTACAACATATTTTTTTTTATGCATAAGTAGGAAATACAATAATTTCTTTATCGTGAAATATTTTACCTTGGCTGCATTAGCAACAAAATCTTTTTTACAATTGATTGGAATATTTATAGTAAGTTTTTATTTGAAGCATTTCATATGCGCAAATTCATTTGATTTTTTACTTGTAAAGGATAGTCTTATACACATGCACATTTATTAAACTCTCAAAACGGTAAATACAGTAGCAGTTGTGTAAAGTAAGCAACTGCTCTTACTGAGCATTGTGCTTTTGCTGCTGGTGTTACACAAGTGTTTGTCCTGCAGGTACAGGAAGAACCTCCAATGTGCCATCCTACTGTTGAGGTGCACAGTTACAGTAGCAGTGATCCACCCTCTGTATATTGTGAACAGCAGGCAGTCCGTTATAAGCTTACCCACCATTTTTGTGGAATGGTAGTTGAGGTAAAGTATCATTTTTAGTCGGACAAAGGCTGTGGTCTTACGATATTGTTATGACAAAATAAAATTGTCCACTAGTATTTTGCATTCTGTAATTAGTGAACATCACACATTTAAGTGTTGATAACTACGAATATANTCCACCCTCTGTATATTGTGAACAGCAGGCAGTCCGTTATAAGCTTACCCACCATCTTTTGTGGAATGGTAGTTGATGTAAAGTATCATTTTTAGTTGGACAAAGGCTGTGGTCTTACGATATTGTTATAACAAAAATTTTAACAGGTGATCTATTTTGCATTCTGTAATTAGTGAACATCACACATTTAAGTGTTGATAACTACGAATATAATTTAATCTGCGATAATCAGAAACATTTCCAAAGATTTTACTTTACCTTAATGTATTCAGTTACACAAGATTAGGAACGCGCAAAAAGTTTCTAGCAATTTGTTCTTACAAAATATTTTGCAATATCAAATTTAAGACAACTATTAAATGTGAAGATGTTAAAATGCTCGAATAAGAATATATATTTGTTTACAGGTGCGCAGTATACTTATTATCAATACGGTAATAGAAATAAATCATGGAATAATAGAAGTCTATTCAAACTCGCACATTTCAACATATGGTACCAGCTCAACAATAGGTATGTATTTATAAAACAAATTTTAAATTTATTTGTTAGTTAATCACCTCTTCAACATTTTTAAATATTAAAATGTTATTTACTAAAGAACTATTTAAATATTATGATTGATATCCTGAAACTCATTTTACTCATAAAAGCTACTATATATTAACCACTGCCATTATTTCGTTTGCCTCTCAGACAATGAAGAAAGTAATTCATTCTTTATTGAATTAAATCTAAGGATAATGTATAATAATAATAAAAACTATTTTAAAAAAACTGATACCTGCCAATGCTGAAGTTTGGAAGTAGGTATTGAATCTGTTCTTCAGCGTGATGCGCCAGCACTTTATGCTAGCCCTCAGTGATAGGGCGGGGGAATACGTCGACACTATTGTCTCTAGGTCCAATTTATTAAATCAATACACTGTATTTACGAGTTCACATAATCGAGTTTTATTGTTGCTTGAACAGGTTAACTGATACATGAACTCTCGAGACAACTCCCTCCCTTTCGGTACGTAGATTACGTGATACTTGGCGCGGCGGTTTTGTGTCCTGGCAGGGGGAGGGGGGGAGCGAGATTCTTCACACTTGGTGTATAACTACTTATCTGACACTGCAGCGCGATCTTNAGGGGGGGAGCGAGATTCTTCACACTTGGTGTATAACTACTTATCTGACACTGCAGCGCGATCTTCCCTCGACTGGCGACTTGGAACTGCTCTCGCACCTGGTGGGCGTCTCGGCGACTGGCCTCGAAGTTCCTCNTGAACTCTCGAGACAACTCCCTCCCTTTCGGTACGTAGATTACGTGATACTTGGCGCGGCGGTTTTGTGTCCTGGCTGGGGAAAGGGGGGGAGCGAGATTCTTCACACTTGGTGTATAACTACTTATCTGACACTGTAGCGCGATCTTCCCTCGACTGGCGACTTGGAACTGCTCTCGCACCTGGTGGGCGTCTCGGCANATCTGACACTGCAGCGCGATCTTCCCTCGACTGGCGACTTGGAACTGCTCTCGCACCTGGTGGGCGTCTCGGCGACTGGCCTCGAAGTTCCTCCTTCTCGGGTCCACGCATTACTCTGCGTCTGACGACGGCCGGGTGCCGTGGTCGTCTGCTCGCGGATTGGCTCCGCCCTCCTCGGTTCCCATCGGCGGACTGCCCCGCTTGGTCCACCTTCTTGGTGGTTTTGTATGCTCTATCGCCAAATTCAATTTGCCCCGACCCTGCACGTGTCCGGGAAGTTTGTTTGTCCCCCTGGGTTATAAAACACGTGTGTGGTACTCAAGCTCTCCGCACTTGGGTCCGGCGTCCCCATCGACTCTGGTATGGCCGTTTAGGTGTTTTAGTGCTTCCCCTCCACATGCTACTTGGTGGGTCTCCTTTGGTTCAGCGCACGAGGTCCTTCCTTCCGTTGTCCCCGGATATGGCCGCTATGCTCCCAGCACGCCCGCTAAGAGCTCTCATGGTTTATTGCAGTAAAAAAACCCGGGACAGACGCATCCGGTGGTGGGATCTCGGTATTCCTTGGCAGCTGCAAAATGCAGCTGTGTCCGTGCCCTGGTGGCTTCCGTTGTCGCCGGATGTCGTCTGCACGTTCAGGAACAGTTGCACGTGCAGACCTTTGGTAGCATGCCTTTGCAGCTGCGAGGTGCGGTCGTGCCTTCCTGGTGGTATTCTTTTGGCACGTCCGCCAACCCTTATTGTGGACGTCCGCCTGCGAGCTTCGCCAGAGCGTGTGTTCTGACGAATAAAATAAAGGGACGCTGGATGCGTCATCACATATACCTTATCTACTCTATAAGTTAAAACCATTGAAATAACATCATCAGCAGTATCAAAGGTGGTATTCTTGTTGGGAACATCAAGTTTTCACAAACATGTTTGTCCATTCTAAAGGACATTAATGAATCTCATAATTATATCGCTCTTTCATATATCTTCAAATGACTGCGTAACTTTGCATTGTAACTACATACAATTTATTAATCTCTTTATCGCAACAGTAACATAACCGTCCTTATACACACGTTGCGAAGGTGTTTACTCAGTAATGCACTCTCTTTTGTAGAAGCTTTCCTTCGCATTTATAAATTCAGAATGTCGGATTTAGTCACTTATTTAATGGAAAAACTCGGGATTTTGGGAAGATTCGCACAGTATCTGAAGAAACTTCTTGCAGACATAATTTCTCTAATAGAATTCCATAGGTTTCTGGTAGTACAGAAACATCGTTGGCATCGGAGGTTACAATGTCCACGAATAGTAAAGAAAGTTATATTTTCTAAATCTGAATTGTGTCAGTTGGGTACTGCATAAGACGAACCACATCGTGGTTTGTTTCTAAACTGGTTTTTATAAGAGTATAGATAAATATTTGTATNGGTACTGCATAAGACGAACCACATCGTGGTTTGTTTCTAAACTGGTTTTTATAAGAGTATAGATAAATATTTGTATAAAATGGGGGATTATGCGTATTATGAGATTTAAAAACAACAACTTGTGACTTTAATAGTAAATTATTATGATGTTAACAAATTATAACAATTTTATTTAAATGTTGCAGACAGCAAATATTTTCTGTTTAGACAACCGTATCATACATAGATATTTCTTCAATTGAGATGAATAGTAAGGATATATTCTAATGACATCCTTTTGAAATAGATAGAATTTGTTTCTGGGGATTGTCTATTTTCGAATCAACATTACCGGAAATATTTGCGTCCTCCGCTATTAAGTATGTAATTCTACAATAGCTATTCGCTTTTAGAGCCGCTGAAGTTTGTGTTATGAATCTTCATTTTACTAGCTCACATTCCCCTAAACAACAACCTAAGATCGGCCAAATGCCAATTTGTAGTTTTCACTTTGTAATGACAGCATTTTAGCATATGGCGACAATGTGAGTATTTGAAAATAATTTTGATTTCTGCGCCTTTGTTGTGAATTACTGAATTATGGGAAGTGCCTCATCATTTCCGGCGAGACAGACCACTTTACAGGAGTGGACACATTCCTAAGACATCACCGGAGGCGACGTCAGTAGAGCTACCTGTAGCAAACTATTTACACACATTTTCATTGCCAATGTCAGTACGCCTAACCGGTACGTTAGTGCCAGTGGAATACTCAAATTTTGACATGTGCTGTGAAGCAGATGAGAGCTGTACTTCTGCACTCATATTATTAGTACTTTCGCACACAGGATGCGATTTAATGTCATTTTCCATTGTGAGAAGCCTACCATTAATTTCATATGGAAGACAGTCCGCTTCAGAAAAAATATCGGCATGTATTTTCAGAATGCCACATACATGAAAACCTTTGGCTACATTTCAAATCATAGCTACCTTTTTATAAGCACGTCGAAAATAATATTACAATCTTAAGTTGTATTTTGCATTTATCAGGTTGTTATGAAATCAATTTACTTTATTCATTTGACGCTGGTGAGCGGGTTTTCTCAGGTAACTCCCATTTCACCGCCCTCCTTCATTCCTTACTCACCTCGCTTAACTCTCATCACTGTCTACGTTAAGGGCCGCCAAAATCTCTTTACTCAGTCACCATCTTCACTTGTTTCCACGTTCAAAATTCTCGCCGAATATATGTAGTATATGTACAAATATATCGGGTGCAGAGAAATTAAGAAAAGGGATGATGTGCGGTAAAATTATTGTGGGGAGACAAAATGGGACATTCTTGTTTCAATCTTTTAAATGCACATTAAATTAGACAAGTTGTAGTTTGTGTCGGCTACAGAATTATATCGATTGATACATAAATTGCTTTAGTATTAATTATACTGACGAGGGTAGATTGTTAGATGTGCTTTGGTTAATGATAGTGCGTTGGGTTAGATTACGTATAAATCTTCAAAAAACTTAGTTACTCTAACCAGCCACATGAACCACAATTGCATTTTAAAAAACATGTATTTATTAAGTCTTTCAGCAGTTCAACAGTCGGAACTAACAGTAAATAACCTGCAACATCTCTGTTAATAAACGCATTTTCTATTTGATATTTGTATATATAAACATGATCACAGATCTCTGCTTCTTTATTAATGGGCGCTGTGATATTTTCAATGATTATTTTCAATATCGAGGGCAAAATGAGTTTAAATAAAAAAAGCTCAGTTTAATTCATAATAAAAATTTAAAATTTTATAAAAATAATATGAGTGAAATAATTCTGTTACAGATCGCCGACAGCGATGGCTTGGCTTAGCCGCCCGGCCACATGACTCAACCCTACCGTGACGCAGCAGCTTGCCTTAACCGGCCGGCTGCTGCAATTCCCGATTTTGACTTCTGGCCTTAGCCGGCTGGTGAAACCTGCATTGACTAGCTGCAGCTGGCCTTAACCGGCCGGCTGCAGCTTCACCGGATGTGAATCTTCACTTACTTCCGCCATTACTCAAATTATTCCAAATTATGCTACAAAGAAAAATTAACTTTCAGTGTAAAAACAAAATTTTGAATTTGATACTTATATTAATACAAAATTTATTTGTGAATTATACTTCAACACTTGCTCAAAAGATTTTTATTTAATAATTTAGAATTTTCTTTGGTGGTTCCAATATAATACCATTCTTAAAATAAATTTACATAATAAATTTGTGTATTATCTGCTTTAGTTACATAAGCATATTAGTAGCAGTGACATAATATGTAACACTAATTCCAATATATCACAGCAGTTCATTTATAACAGTCTCGTGAGTACATGTAAGTTGAGAATATTCTATTCCTTATAGTGTTTGTAAAAACATTAGAAAAATTAAGTAACATTCTTATTTAATTAAAACCTCCATCTCTTCAAGAACAAGGCTAAACCAAGTGAATTTCAGAATTGTCACACTGGTGCCAAAATTGAGAAGGAGGCCTTTTATGTTAAAAATTTTAATTGTTAACAAGAACACAGTAGGAAACTTACTGATAGGATAATTTTGTAAATATAATAATAGTTGTATTTATTGTCAATGAATTATTAAGACATTTGTAAATTTGTATGAATAGAAAATAGACAATGTGAACAAAAAATTTGGAGAGAGAATATACCATGTGTATAGAAATATAGAATGTATAAATAAATAATTAAAGAATAAAATAGATTGCATTGACAAGTATAATGAAAGTATTATTGAGATGAGCAGACAGTGCTGAGCCAGAAATAAAACAAGAAGTAAGCACAGTCTAACTGAATGTACGAATTACTACAGCAGCAGGGAAGAAGACATTAAGCAGCTGAGGAGGAGCTGAGATTGACCAACACCGAGAATATGGGTGCGGGCAAAGAGAAAAACTAAGAGACTGCCGTAATACGGCCGTCACAGGTGAGACACAGCAGCTTTGCTGAGTGGCTATACGCCTCAACCAGGGGTGGGAAAAGGCATCCAAACTAAGCCTTCCCCCTTCGATGGTCAGACACTCTTGCGCGAATACTGGCAGCAGTTCGAAACTGTGGCCGCCCGGAATGACTGGACCAACAAGCAGCAAGCATACTACCTGGCAGCTGTACTGAGAGGATCTGCACTGAGCATACTGCAGTTCCTGCCAGAACTACATCGACTGGAATACTCTATACTGGTGTCATCCATGGAGCTGCGGTTCGGATACCGATATGTGCGAAATGCCCACCATACCAAAATTCGAATGCGCACCAAGCGACCAGTGTAACCACTGCAGGAGGTGTAGCAGGATATCGTGCGGCTGTCCCATATGTCTCAGGAGGGCTGCCCTTAGGAGATACGAAATTTCGTTGCAGTTTGATTCTTCGTCGATGCTACCGATGATACCACGGCGCGGAAACTGACGCCTGGCTGCGCTCCACACCATGCAGCATGCTCTAGCCCGAGAACTTGAGGTGGAGTCAGGTTTTTAAGGCCCGAAGGCCAACACACCCTCCATCCTCCCGCACTGCAATTGTACTCTGGTGAGTAAGACAGTGCACGGCACTTTCCTCTTGGTCTCTTCGGGCCATTCACTTTTCATTCTTGCCGTTTACACAGTATTCTACTGGTTTTCTCTGTTAAAAACCTGTCCTCCTCGCCAATAAGAAGTACTCCGACTTTTACTTTACAAAGTCTTTACCTGAATACTCTTTCATGGGTCATCAGAATTTCGCCGATTCCATTTATCAAAATCCTCCAGCCTTTTGCCAATTTTGGTGGCGAAATCCGTCCATATCTTGTAGTGAAGTTTGTTTTCCATGATACTTCTAACTTCCAAGTGAATGCCCATCTCTTCACATGTCTCGTTTAATGTTTCCCTTAAATCTTCTGTCTTCAAACAGTCCATTAATACGTGCTGTGCGGTGTCATCGACACCGCAGACCTCGCAGAGGGGAGACCCCACAAGCCCCATGCTGTGCAGTTTCGCTTTAAAGTTGCCATGACGAGATATCAGCTGCATGTTGTAGAAATTCACCGTTATCCATGTGTTCTCCAGTCTCGTTCTGATGTTGGGAAGGAGCTCATACGTCATCCTCCCTTTACTGGAATTAGTCCATCTGAGTTGCCAATCAGAGACAATATCTTCATACAACTGTTTCTTGTCTTCATTTGTGAGCATGCCAGCCCGAGATCTCTCCACCACGAGGCCCCTGTATCTGACCAACAAATCCACAGGCAGCACACCAGCAACAACTGGGAGAGACTCATTCGGAACAGTTTTGTAAGCTCTGGTAACGGTCAGCAGCGCAGCTCTTTGTGCACTTAATAGCTCTCTCTTTTTGCCACGAAAGGTCGGAACGGTGGTGCCACATAACTGCTCCATAGGTAATGATCGCCTCAAACACTGNCTCTTTTTGCCACGAAAGGTCGGAACGGTGGTGCCACATAACTGCTCCATAGGTAATGATCGCCTCAAACACTGCCATATATATGGTGCGCAGGGTAACATAATTAAAGCCCCAGCTAGTGCTCCCAATCCTTCTTAGTTTCTGAAACACCACCACCGCCTTCCGTGACATATACTCGATATGGCTCAGAAAGCTCATCCTGTCATCGATAACGACTCCCAGATATTTAAACTCATGCACATATCCAACTGGGCAACCTCCGAAGCGCACAGTAGGGACTCTTTGAAATTTCCCCTGAACCATCATTATTTTAGTTTTCTCGACAGAGAAATCTAATTTGACTTCTTTAGACCATTGCCAGGTCTGTTCCATGATCCGGGACGCTTTTTCCTCCAATATTCTCCTTGAATTTCCGCCAACAAGGATTAGTCCATCATCAGCATATTCAAAAACTGCACACTCCGGAGGAAGTTGTTATTGATCACCGACAGCGTTGGCTTGGCTTAGCTGCCCGGTCACATGACTCAACCCTACCGTGACGCAGCAGCTGGCCTTAACCAGCCGGCTGCTGCAATTCCCGATTTTGACTTCTGGCCTTAGCCGGCTGGTGAAACCTGCATTGAATAGCTGCAGCTGGCCTTAATCGGCCGGCTGCAGCTACACCGGATATGAATCGTCATTTACTTCCAACATTACTCAAACTATTTTACAAAGAAAATTAACTTTCAGTGTAAAAAGAAAATTTTGAATTTGGTACTTATATTTATACAAAATTTATTTGTGAATTATACTCCAACACTTGTTCAAAAGATTTTTATTTAATAATTCAGAATTTTCATTGGTGGTTCCAATATAATACCATTCTTAAAATAAATTAACATAATAAATTTGTGTATTATCTGCTTTAGTTACATAAGCATATTAGTAGCAGTGACATAATATGTAACACTATTTCCAATATATCACAGCGGTTCATTTATAACTGTCTCGTGAGTACATGCAAGTTGAGAATATTTTATTCCTTTTGGTGTTTGTAAAAACATTAGAAAAATTAAGTAACATTCTTATTTAATTAAAACCTCCATATCTTCAAGAACAAGGCNAAAAACATTAGAAAAATTAAGTAACATTCTTATTTAATTAAAACCTCCATATCTTCAAGAACAAGGCTAAACCAAGTGAATTTCAGAAATTGTCACACTGGTGCCAAAATTGAGAAGGAGGCGATTTATGTTAAAAATTTTAATTGTTACCAAGAACACAGTAGAAAACTTACTGGTAGGATAATTTTGTNAAGGAGGCGATTTATGTTAAAAATTTTAATTGTTACCAAGAACACAGTAGAAAACTTACTGGTAGGATAATTTTGTAAATATAATAATAGTTGTATTTATTGTCAATGAATTATTAAGACATTTGTAAATTTGTATGAATAGAAAATAGACAATGTAAACAAAAAATTTGAAGAGAGAATATACCATGTGTGTAGAAATATAGAATGTATAAATAAATAATTAAAGAATAAAATAGATTGCATTGGCAAGTAAAATGAAAGTATTATTGAGATGAGCAGACAGTGCTGAGCCAGAAATAATACAAGAAGTAAGCACAGTCTAACTGAATGTACGAATTAATACAGCAGCAGGGAAGAAGACATTAAGCAGCTGAGGAGGAGCTGAGATTGACCNCTGAATGTACGAATTAATACAGCAGCAGGGAAGAAGACATTAAGCAGCTGAGGAGGAGCTGAGATTGACCAACACCTAGAATATGGGTGCGGGCAAAGAGAAAAACTAAGAGACTACCGTAATACG
>NQII01014691.1:4826-33311 GCA_002778355.1 Clitarchus hookeri | reverse complement strand
ACTGCATACAGGCAAATGTTTGTTGTATATAAGCGGCCTTCTTAGTACCTCTATCATTAGCTTATCCATATCAAAGAATTCAGAATCAGTATCCATTGCTCTGGAAAGAACAGCCATTGTGTCCACGCCAAACTTCACTGAAACCGTTTATTTATCGGCTGGTGCGCGCGCAACTGTTGAATGCTAGTTGCTTTTGTTCCTCACGGTGGCCAGCGCTCCACCTGCAGAATAGAACATGTTGCCTTTTTGAAACCGCCGCGGAAAACTCTCTGCTCGTGCAATCAGTTCAGTTCCGAGCAGTGTGTTTCATACGAAGCTGTTGAATTACCGCTGTGGCCATGCTGATAAAAAACCGCCCATGCACGGGTTTTCCTAAAGTTGTAGTTTCGGTTTATTCAATATTATCCTTTCGCCACGTGTGAATAAAACACAAACAAGGCAGGAAGGAAACCCCAAAGATAAGCCGATGCACGGAAACTGTGCGCTGAAAAGACAAAAGAAAATGAATATTTTTATAACCAACGGTCAAATATTTTTCCAGCAATGCAGTAATTAAAACCTGAAGTAGCTACTTAGAAATTTCAACTTTACAAATGAAGGGAAAAATCTATTAAATTATTGCTCTACATAATAACTGTTTGTTACTAGACACTTTCAACACGCATATATTGTATTTGTTTTAAATTTATGTAGAGTGTGAGATAAATATTTTAATTAATAAAAAAATGGTTGCCTGTAAAGTCGGTTTTACGGGCGAAGATTTTACGTGACAACGTAGTGCTGCGCGCGCGGCAGACCGATCATAGTTGAGTGGGAGAGAGACGCAAGGCATTCGGCGGGCCTCTCTCTCGTTCGGTGACTCATCGTAACGTTACCGAGCGTTACACTTTTTCATAAGTGACTCCCAGCCGCAACCTAATTTAAGACGTTGTCACGTCAAAAAGTAAGTGGAATTTCTAGTTAATAAGAACACTTTATCTAAATGGAAGTATGAAACAATTGTTATAGATTGTGTATCTAGAAGACTATGAAATATAATTTATGAGATGATTTTTCGACGGTTTGGAGTATAAAGTGTGAAAATAACACGAGAAGGCTAAAATTATTTTTCTGAAGTTTAATAGACGAAACATTAAATTGCATAAAGAAGATACCACTTCCTTGCCGGAGTGTGTGTGACTTTCGCGTCCATCCATGTATAGACTGTTCGCGGTTGACTGTGCACTTTTGAAAACCCTGCTTAAGATCTACTTGTGTGCACACTGGGCATTCTTCCACCAAATGTAAAATTAACTTTGCCATGGGTCTGATCTCTTTAATTGTGCCTCGGTCAAGGGAATCTGTGAAATTATAAGTAAATAAAATATTATACAAATTTCCAAATACTTACACCTATTTGCATTAAAAAATCATAAAATAGAATAAATAATTTTAACAATTAGAAATGTTTACCTAGTGCTTTTAATTAAACGTTAAAACATGGGACTAGTTTGCATCCTTGGTTGCCCACTTTACTGGGCGCATGCCATTCTTTGTGCCCGTTAAATTATACTTGCAGGTAGGGGCAGTGAAATTTTACAAAAGGTGATTTCAAAAGACATGACCGTGAACGCGCTGCAGCAGTAGATAGTACGGCGACGTTATCCCTTGAGGTTGGCTCCGCAAGCGACGCGGCTCGGCGTGCCAGGGCGGTGCTCTGGTTGTCTTCGCGTCGAGAGCGAGGACGCGCATCACGCCTCGCGCCAATGTTCTTATTTACTCGGCTCCAACCCGCAGAGGTTATTGGCAACACGTGATGTAATTCACTGTTGGCACCGAGCCCTCTCTCACCAAACTTTTTCCTTCAATCGTTCTACCCTCCATCCCCCTTGTCGCTATATATTCCTCGCCTTTCCCTTCTCGTTCCATAGCGCCGTCCTTAAGGGCCGCCGTGACCTGCCTATATGGCAGTTCTTACGCTGTTACTCATTTCCTCTCGCCCTTCCCGCCCTCTGCTTTCTTCTTCGGCAAGTGTCTGAGCGAGTGGAGAGAGTGCAGTCTGCTGGCGACCACGTCACAAACACAACTCTCTGTAGTCTATTCGCGATTTATTCACACTTTGAAAATACACCTCGCGTGTAACGCGTGTGGTGGCTTCCGAAATATGTCATGTATCACACGGGTTTCATATTTGTGTTACCATAAAAGTACACTATTTTTGGTTAAATTTTACTGTTACTTATGTTATATTTATATATTACAATATCTAATTTATGACTTAGATGAATAAATACGGAGGGAAATTCGGCATGTTGGTAATGCCTAGTAAGATATGGTTCTTATGCAAAATGTAATTTCACTGAGTGCGCACGAATGAAGTGCGTTGGCCCTCTGGTTTAATTTTCTATGCCTTGTTCGCATGAGGCAGGAGAATATTCTGGACGAAGAACTTCAGTAAGGTTTCGGAAAAGTTGGAAGCAACCATGAATTGACTATAACATCACATCCACATTGCTGGCACCCACCCATCTACTTAGCTTATCTAATGGTATTTTATTTTTGGTGTATGCCATAGTACTTTACTGTACGGCGCATCATACCCAGAGTTTGACATTAAGTATTGTGTACATGGGAAAAGGCGTAGAAAGCATATTTCCCCAGTGGGGGTCTATGTTTACACTACTCTCTCAGCTTCTACGTCCACGCTCATTAAAGCGAGTGAAGGAAGCCTTAGTGGTCAAGCTTTTACAAGTATATCAGATACTTTTAAATTGTTAGGACATAGCATTTTATATAATTGAATCTCAAAGATTATATATGTTGGGCTGCTGGTGCTTTGATTACATTTACATTTATCATTAGGAAGTAATTAATATTTTTTACCTCTGATCCTACATTGCAGACTCTCAAAAGGACTTAATTCCGATTGGGTTACATTTCGTATTCATTTGACTAAAGTTTTAAATGTTTTGTAAAAAGGAAAGAAATTGTAAATTTTACTTTCAGACAACTTTTCTGTTTGATTTAATACAAAATGGAAAACAACGGTATAATTTATAAAACCCGTATGGTTATGCATGCTTAAAACCATTTAACAAAGCTCAAAACAACAAATAATTGGACGTTTTAAAACTAATTGGTTTTTTATAAAGTATCAGTCAGAATCATGGAAGTGACTCTAGTTTTATAGAGAACCATAAAGATTTAAACTTTTATTAATCAAACCCTCTATTTACGGCAGCTTTTGGATATATTGCGTAATACTAGCTGACCACAGCAATTACTTCTGGCTTGTGATTATCATGCTTCATGAGGATAGGGCAAATTACATAGCTCTTCGTGCAAAGCAAAGTCACGGTAGAAATATTGTTAAATTCAACCGCGAGGAACCTATACGAAAAATGAAACAATTACGTCAAATAATACATTATAACTTGACTTCACAGTCAGTTCTTAATACTTGTCTAGTTATCATTTGTTCTTTAAAATTTTCCTCTCTGCCATAGAGGTTATTTGTTTATTTGTAGGCGCCCGTGCCACAAGTCTTGCTTACTTCGTAACACTTAGGCTACTTGCAGTGTCACTAATAGTGTTGTTATAATTGTTGCTTATGTCATTCGAGTTCCTGCGGTAGAGAAAACTGAAAAAAATACTTAAGTTGAATTAGAAAAAGTTTTCTTTGATCAAATAAATTAATTCCTTGTATAGCGACAATTTACTATTTTGTTTCTGAAACAAAAACAATGTATTGTCTGCTTTGGTTGCTATAAACCTGTATTATTTTGTGGGAACAACTAAAGATTTGTATGACTATACGTACATTAAAAAGATTCGGTTGCCATAAAGAAGTTAACAGCACGACTGAGTTTCAAACACGAAAATTTGGCGCCCTAACTCTATGCCTCAGCAATCTGGGCGAAGTGATTACTGACCAAAAAACCCAGGTTTTCAAATGAACCCTTTGGAATACAAAACATTTACATACAAAAATATTTTCAAGTTTTACAACTTAACGTTTTTGTTTTCGATTGAGNAATACAAAACATTTACATACAAAAATATTTTCAAGTTTTACAACTTAACGTTTTTGTTTTCGATTGAGATTGTTTCTTTCGGATTGTTTACACCATCCTTGAACATCAACAAATGCGCTAACAGACACTGGCACAACAATTATAATGAGAGCTGCATTTTTGAACAACCAATCTAATAACCAGATTTCCCGAAAGCCAAACTGGACAAAGCTGATTTTTTGTCGCTACAAATTCTATAGTAATAAATATACCAGCCTGTTCCAGCTAACCAACGCTTATTCACACAAAAAAAATTAATTTAACTCTATGTAGGTATTTAAAATGTTTACAGCAACCAAACCGATTTGGTCGAAGTAATTGTAAAATAGCAGTGTGTACCAAATACATTTAGATGAAGTTCGAACAACCAAATAAAGAGTTCTGCTACACGAATAATTTTTAAATTTTATAATTATTTTAAAGAGAGCGCATGCACATTTTTGGAGCCAAAGCAAATTAGTTGAGTGAAAAAAAATATTGTTCATTATAAACAAATACTTTCCAAATATATTTATTTGATATGTGAAACTATGTACACTGAAGAGCCAAAAAAACTGGTACACAGGCCAAATATCGTGTAGGGCCCCCACGGGCACGCAGAAGTGCCGCAAGACGACGTGGCATGGACTCGACTAACTTCTGAAGGTATGCAGGAGGCATTGAAATCTGCGCCAATTTGAGGAAGGGTTACACGTCTGTCACGTTTAATGATTCTCGTCAGTCGTCGTTTGTCCCGTTCGTTCACGATCTTTTTCCGGCCGCAGCGATGTCGAAGATTTGAGGTTTTACCGGATTCCCGATATTCATGGTACACTCGTGAAATGGTCGTACGCGAAAATTCATATTTTATCGCTACCTCGCAGATGCTGTGTCCCATCTCTCGTGCGCCGACTATAACACCATGTTCAAAACCACTTAAATCTTGATAACCTGCCATTGTAGCAGCAGTAACTGATCTAGCAACTTTGCCAGACGCTTTTTCCCTTATATAGGCGCTGTCAACCACACCGCGTTACTCTGATTGGTTCCATACCTCTGTTATTTGCATACGCACGCCAATACCAGTTTTTTTGGCTCTTCAGTGTATTTCTCTAAGTGACATCTCAGCTAACTGTCATGGATAAAGGGAAGGCAAGGCTAATTTCGGGGACATTCTTAATACGCTCATGTCGAAGTGAAATGCCTGGAAGCAGACTATCTCATATATCTTTATGAAAGGCATAAAAGTCCTAATGAATCACTTTCAACGGGAAATTAAAAAGTAAAGCCTTAAAACTTTTAATATTTATTACGCACGGTGTCCAGTAATATTGAAATGTATGTATTTAAAATCTTTCCGACTTCTTTAGTAGTCATTTTGGCTGAGGTTGTTACGGCATATTAATACCACTTACTTGTATATGTGTAAGTGCCGTCTCAAGTGTTCGGAAATAAATAGCTGTCAGTGTTGAAGATGCAGACAAATAGGATATATTTTAAAATTAGTGCCAATCAGATTATTACTTTAATGAAATTTCTCCACGGAAACATTCGATCGTGAGCTGTTACTGTGATACCACTATTTATATTTGTCTTTGTTGATTCACGTACATATTTAAAAATAACCTCAAATGAGTTTTCTCATATCTCCTACATAAAATTAATTATTTTTAGTAAACAAACATATAGACTAATGTTTAATTTTTATTCTGTATCGCTGTATAATATTTTTTTTTTTTCTCTTTCCAGGTAAGTCAGCAGGGCAGTTCAAACATTAGTGTAAATGGCAACCAGTTAAACGGTAAGAAAATAAATATGCCAGTTTATATTTTAGTTTTGACTTAAGATGTTTGAAAATTGTATTTATTCCTAAAAACGATTGGTTCATAACTGCTGTAAAAATTTGTCTCGTAAGTGATGCAATTATCTTGAAATGTTTCAGATATAACGTTTTACTTCTACTCTTCTGCAATGTTACAAATTAATGATAACACTAATGTTATCAAGTGATCTGAGTATTTTAAAAAAGTTCTATAGAATTGGAAAAACTTTCTGTTACGATTCGACTAAGTGTTATTTTGCACAAAGTGTCAAGTAATTTTCTAAAAAGATTATATGAGCCCATTACATTTACAGCAATATTATTTTACTTCGGAAAGCCAATGTATGGGAAAAGACGAAAAGAAACTCTTTTATTACTTTTCGTGAGTTCGGTAGAGTCTTTTATTAATTAAATAACTTTCTTCAATAGTTTTGGTGGAACTATCGAGAAAGACATACGCCTATTCGCCTCTCTTCTTCTGCTCCTCAAAAAAGTCTCTCGCAACAAGAAAGAATTCCCGCTTGTGCGAGTCTGTAATTTTTCTTTCGGTTCTTGTCTTTCTGCCTCTTTGTCAAACTTTCGCAGGGAGTTTCTTAAGAAGCGTAAAATGATAACAATGTCCGAGAAGCAGTTTCTTTGCACGGCAGAATGTTGGCGGGGCCAACTTGATACGAACTTTCATGTTTTCTCTTCCCTTTGTCAATTAAACACAGTTATCTTTAAAAGGGGCCGGGGGCGTAACACCGCGATTTGCAGTAGCCCAAACAAAATACACCTAGATAGACACTGGAGTAAAGGTAGAGCGAGGGTAATGGATAAGAAATGTATTAAACTTAGCTTATCTCTCAGCTTAAACAGTTAATTTTACTCTAAATTAAATATTTCCATACCTGACAAAGCCATTAGATTCTTCTGTTTTTAAACATTTTTCTTACCCGAGGTTTTCTGTTTTCGTTTACGTCCAATGAAATAGAACAACTTCAAAAATTTTTGTGAATATTTTTTTTAGCTTACTTCCGTTGTGAAGATAAGTTTGTGCCATTCTGTTTACTGTATGTAAGTTTGTGTGCTCTGCGTAAGAACTCTTGAACAATTGCAGCTAATTACTTCTCAACTCTGTACATCAGAGGTGTATCGTGTACGAACTTCAAAGATGGCTGCAAAATTAAGCAAGCATATAAAGAGGAAATGAATTCAAAAGAAAAGTTTAGCTTCTATTTTGGTTACTCAGCAATATATCCATCATATGTGTATATAAGCTCTTCGGGGACACATGATTCATCAAAACTGCATACATAAAACATTTACTTGAAACTTTTTTTGTAGAATTTAAATTTAAATAGAGAAACTTTGTTACGCAACAAGATTTGCAATTAAACTATTCAGGAATTTGTAATTATTTTCGAGTCAAAACCATTATTATATTAAAATGTCCTACATGCTGTAATTACAAACGAATACAATTGAAATATATTTATATTGCTAAATCCAGTATCACAAATTTAACATATATTCTTGTGCTGGACAAGCAGTTATTTTCTAAATAATGGCAGGCCGTTGCAATTTGAATGTCGCTTTTTAAAAATATTTAGTGCATTAGAGACGCACGTGTTGTCTGTTGACCTGGTAAAGCACCGGTATACCATGGTTCATGAATTAAAAAAACATCCCCCTCCCTTTGTAGGAATTAACGAAACAGAATTTTCCTTTAGCTTTTACCACGTAGTGAAGAATTTCTGTAATTTGCTTTTTGTCAGCCACAGCATAACCTGGAAAACCCTGGATGAACAAAAAAATCTCTTATTTCAGAAATCATTTTCTAACACTCTCTCCTGTCCCTTGCTATAGCGAATCTATTATATTTTAGATGTAAAAATATATTTATGGACAATATTGTGTGCCAATATCTTTTCGTTCCTATTTCTCAAGGTTTTCTCCGTACATACATGTAATCCAAACAACATAAATGTTGTAGATGGTAATGTTAAACGTATTGACACGAACCATAAAAGGTATTTGTTATCCATGGTGGAACATTCGTCGCAGGTTTATAGTGAAAACTGCAAAATTGATTAATTGAAAGCAAAATTAATAAACCATTTTGGCAAAATATATAGTTTTTACAGCAAAACAACAGAAGCGAGCTTCTGTATTCACCATGTTTACAACCCGGACAAGCCATGGAAGCTGCAGTTTAAGCTGCTGCGTCAGATATGTGAAGAAAATTATGAGTAGCCATAATTTTGGAGTGGCATGCCATACAGAATTATGAACATTCGCCGTCATTGCGGTGGCCTCCATCAACCTGGAATCGGGTGAAATTAAACGCATTTGAAACACCATGTGATTTTCTATCTTTTGTGGCAAGTGGAAAGTCAACGCAAGCTGCACATGAAAAATTTAAACGTACCGTGTATTCAAATGCAAAATATTTTTGCAACGCAGTTACAAATGGTTAATGTAAAATGCCCAAGCATTTAAGTTTAGGAATAACTACGAAGCACCTTACGAGAAGTGCGGACCTGTTGAACCTTGCTAGATAGATGTCGTCATTGTGTGTCGTATTCACACCTGCTTGACTTAGACAGAGCTATATGTGCAACATTATCAAGTGCAACTCCCAAATGCTCCCTTCTAACATATCTACAACTTCTGATATTGTTTTGCACTCGTGTTGGGAAAATTTTGACCTAAATAAAATAACTCTATCTGGTAGTAGGGCCCATTCACCACATGGAATGATGATTCATAAGGTAAGTAGAGATACAGAGGCAATACTTAATTGAACTAATATTCCATAAACTAAACAAACCTCTACCAAGTTTTTTCAGAAAGATCATAAGCCTTGTTTTGCTTAAAAGAACAGTGAACCCGTTATTTAGGTAACAATAACATATTGTGTAAACGGAGCTCCTGTTGAAAAATTAAACAATGTTATTTCTTCTGGACTGTCTGCAGAGCAATAATAAGTAAGATAAATCAAGTACCTGGCTGGGCATTATGGCTTTCAAAATCATTGAATAATCAAGAACAGCGGAAATAATCGGCAGTGGGCTATAAACTATACACTGATTTCTTCGCCAATTACAGAATATTCCACCCGGTCAAGAAATGCTCAGGCTCGCAAAAAGATACAGAAAAACTGGACGAGCGTACGCATTCTTGCAATGTGCAATGTTATAACAAAAATCAAGGCATTTGTATTGATTTCTGGTGTTTACTATACCATTTGCTCTTATTTTAGCAGCTTAGGTAAACTGAAGATGTTTTAGTTTAATCAGGAAGTATATAAGTGGTTCCATTGCAAATATCATGTCTGGGAAACATTTCAACTTCATCATTCGTATAAACTACCTGCGCTACATATAACACAAAGCGCATGTCGCTAAACCCGTAATATCATCATCAGTAGGACACAACACGAAGTTAGAAAATGTCCAACTTAAATTTTATTGGTGCAATAGAGATCCGTTGCCTCAAGAACTAACTGATGTTACGGTAAGCTTTGGTATCGACAATGAGGGTGAAGTTGAAGATGAGCCAGAACTAGTTAACTTAACTCACTCACTTTATGAGGGCGATGAGGAATAATGTTGGTTTAAATTAGCATTTAAGGTGAAATGCAAGCTGAAACATTTGGCACCTAAATATTGCATTACTTCTGCTAATTAAAAATAATATCACTAATATTTGCTATTGAAATTTAATCTTTCAACTTTTATAATTATTACAACAATTTATTGGAATATCTCCTTGGTTAAAGATATTTATATTTTCGTGGTAAATTTTCAAGACTATGTTTTAAAATGTATCTAGCTTGATCTAACTTGCTATAAAAAAATAATATTATACGTGTAATAGAAACGCTAAGTGGAAAACAAAAGAGAGCTATAAAATTAAAAACATTTAGTTTTCTTGGTTACGCTGTATTATAAAAAGGCAAAACTCGAAACAAAAAATGGATAGTAAGAGCAAAAATAAAAAAAAACTAATTGAAAATCTTCACAAGGGGAGGGGGGAAGTTACAGGCTGACATTCCCAACGTGTCTCACACCTGGGCGCAACACGCACGCATCCCAGCACCACCAGACTTCGGCTTTCTACTGCAACTTCTCGCGTGTCTCTGGCATGTGGCATGTACACTAATTCCTTTGCACACAATTTACGTCGGATTTCGGCTTTCTCTGCACCTTCTCGCGTGTCTCCGGCATGTGGCAAGCACAATAATCCGTACACACACAACACACGTTGAACTACGGCTTTCTCTGCACCTTCTGGCGTATATCCGCCATGTGGCAAGCACATTACTTCGTACTCGCACAACATACGCTGGACTTCAGCTTTCTCTGCAACTTATCGCATGTCTCCGGCATGTGGCAAGCACAATACTCCGTTCACACACGACATAAGCTGAACTTCGGCTTTCTCTGCACCTTCTCGCATGTATCCGGCATGTGGCAATCACAATAAATCGTGCTCACACAACATACCCTGAATTTCCGTTTTCTCTGCACCTTCTCGCGTGTTTCCGGCATGTGGCAGGCACACGTCTTCGTTTATACAAAATATACGCCGTACTTCGGCTTTCTCTGCACCTTTTCGTGTGTATCCGGCATTAGGCATGTACACTTCTTCTTTTATACACAACTTACGCCAGACTTTTCTTTCTCGGCAACTTCTCACGTGTCTCCAGCATGTGGCAAGCACACTACGTCATCCACACACCATACCCCGGACCTCAGCTTTCTCTGCACATTATCGCGTGTCTCTGGCATGTGGCAAACACACTACTTCGTACACACACACCATACCCTGTACTTCAGCTTTATCTGCATCTTCTCGCGTGCCTCCGGCATGTGGCAAGCACACTACGTCGTACACACACACACACCATACTTCGGACTTCAGCTTCCTCTGCACATTATCGCGTGTCTCTGGCATGTGGCAAACACACTACTTCATACACACACACCATATCCTGGACTTCAGCTTTCTCTGCACTTTCTCGCGTGTCTCTGGCGTGTGGCAAATACACTACTTCGTACACACACAACATACTCCGGACTTGGGCTTTTTCTGCATCTTCTCGCGTGTCTCCGGCATGTGGCAAGCACACTACTTCGTTCACACGCAACACACGCGCTCCAAAGCTTCAGTTAAAGGCATCGTACTTTCGTCAAAAATAAGGGGTACTATTTTTAACTTATGATATAATATTTGATAAATAAGTACGTTATATTTTATGGTATACTATGAGTACCAAAGAAGTACTTCTTCGATGTGGTATGTGAAAAATTACTTTTCACGTTACGTGTCCCTATTGGCTTTGTTAAGAGCCACCGTTGCTGTACACTTTTAATGTCCAATAAATGCATCAAGTATAAGTTCTCTTCAATGATATAGAGTTAGTTAACATTATTTAAAATTTCCTGACGTGCGAATTTTGAGGTCGTTAAATCTTATTGTATCTCAGAAACAACGTACTAATACAAACCGAATATTGTTAAGTAGCAGTGCATATATTTTTGACTAATCCATTAACCTCTTCGTGCCAACCATTTTGTGATAGGGCTACCGGAAAAATTAAGCATATGTTCTATTCTATTACATGAATTGCAATATGCGTTGCCCCTAAATTTGGTACTTAGGAAATAAACTGAGAGACTAAATAATTTGTATAATGATGACCAAAATCACACTTCTCAAAAATGGTCACCACGGAAATGTTTTAGCGCTATGTTATACTGTAGATTGTTGATGTAGTTTAACACACATATCTGTGTCAACTGAGTCAATATCGATGGAAAATAATTTTTACAACAACAATTTTTTCTGAACCTATTTTCGAAGTAAAAATACTGTAGAAATTGGCAAAATAATAGGGTTAGTCTATTTATCTGAGTATCTTAACACTTTTTGAATAAAACTTTTGAAAACTCACCCGATGTATGGCGTGTTTCGTTTTTTCGTAAATATGTCAAGTACCTCAAACGATGTATACTTCTGTTAACATTAATGTACCTAAATATTGGTTGTATTGAACTTTAACTTATATAATATCTATAAATTATTATATTTTATGTATTACTGATTTGAATAAAAGAGACAAAAATAAGAGTGTTGGTTATGTTCTTTAATAGATAGTTCTAATGCTGAATATTATCAAACTTGGTGCACAACAATGTGGTGCGTCGTTCCTTTGGTGTATTTTCTAAACTTAGTTAAGCTTTGTTAGCATGAAACAGAGGAATAGACTGGAAGTATAACTTTAGCAGGACTTCAGAAATGTTGGAAGTAACCATGCATGGAGTAGTAACCATGCATGGAGTATGCATAGTTCTTCTTATTGTACAGTAATTTTGCCAGATTTAATATTAGAGGAACATCTAGAGTATTTTTTCTTCGACACTATGAAATTTACGCACATAACGCAATTCTAATATCAGTAATGTTGGTTGTATCTTTCTTTGGTAATATAAATTAAAGAAACATGCTAAATGTATATGTGTTATAAATACAACACATTTTCAATACTTTTACTTCTATCTCTACACCATGTAAACTTTCACACCCTATTTTTGGCCAAATATGAATTAATGTGACCAGACATGACTAGATGTAGCGGACGTGATTATTTAACACATAATAGGGATATGTCACTCATGTATAACTGAGCAAGACCAGTTGTGATAAAATTTGAAAGACAATAACTAAACGTAACCAAACATGACCAAACATAAGAAAATATGTCTAAATGTGATTCACCGTGACCATAAAGGAAAAAACATAACATTTACAAACATTTTTGTACCAAAATAATATAGAAAATTATTAAATACAATGTATAACAAAAAAAAAAAAAACAGGATGTAAGACTACTCCTGAACAAAATTTATCATCAAACATTACAAAATTACCAGATATGACCAAATGTGACTTAATATCACCACAATGTCAAAATTTGACGACATATTGCAGAAAATAGCAGAATGGGCCCAAATACAACTTAACGAAAGCAAATTTAATCACAGGCGATCAAATATGACTCAACACAACTGTCTGTATCCGAGCATGATCAATCGTGATCTTAGGTGGCATGTAAGCAAACATGCCCAAATATTACTATTCAGAGTAAATATGACCAAAAGATCAAACATTTAAAAATTAACTAAACATTATCAAACACGACCAAAACAGATGTTTGACCAAACAAAACCATGTACGACAAAACATAACCAAATGTGATGTGATGTAAACAAATGTGACCAATAGGTCAAAAGTAAGTTAATATAAAAATAAAATGGAATATAAAGTACCATTACAGAATAACTCTTAACGTAACCAATAGTGGTATAATATAAAGACCAAATATGATAAAACAGAACCGGATGTGATGAAACATTTTTTTTTAACGGGGGTGTGATGTGTTAAAATGTAAACAAAAATTACAAGGCGTGGCTACGTAATATGAGATGAAATCTAAATTATGTAACAAAGTTAAATATCGACAAATTTGACCACAAATCGCAAAATCAACAAAACGTTGTGACACATGGTCCAATGCGAAAAGCGTTACAAAACGTGTCTCAATTCATACAAATGTAATAAAACATTACCGAATGAGAAAAATTGTATCCAAATGTCACAAATTGAGACTTATGTGTCCAAAATTATTGAATATTAGAAGGTGGCCAAATGTAACCAAACACAAAATGTACTGGAAGTGGTTGTATGTAAACAAATGCGTTCAAATATGAACAGACAAGTTCAAATGTAAATGACTGTTACTGAATGAGTCATAACACAGACAAAACATTAACAGACAATAAAATATGGGACTAAGCATGTATAGACATTAGCAAGTGTTTAAACAATTTAAAAAAATGTGTTCACCATTACCATACAGACAAAACTAAATGTTATTAAATTCACTCATTTGTAAAAAAAAAAAGTGATCACCATAAACGAATCAACCGAGTACAACGAAGTTTGCCACACAGTGACCTCGTAGCCCAAAATGTATCCCGTTAGAGTTTAATGTGGGTTGCTTGCGCGGATTTGTTACAAGAGGGCATACACATCTATCCGTCATTCATAGCTCTAATACACCGAATAAGGCTTTAGTAGCAGTGTGAGCCAAGAGCCAAATTCAATGAACACGCAGTAAGCCTCAACGGCGCATTCGACATGCCTTTGCCGAGCTGGATAAGCCTGAGAGAGACCGGATTTTCAGCCTCCGAGAGAAAGGTTGGATGTTTTGGTACATTACTCACAACTGAAACTGTTCTGCCTACACTGTGAGTCAGTGTTGGACGCAGTGGGAACAGGAAGGTACACACACCTGTCGAGAAGGCTCGGGTTGACCCCAGCGGACCACCAGCAGGGAGGATAGTACCGTCGTGCGACAGGTTGTAAGCACTCTACGGGCGTCGTTGCGCACCATCCAGGTACATGTCACGGCAGATATGGGGATACGACCACATACATACAGCAAGCAGACGTTTGCCATTATTACCTGAGCATCACCGAGCATGTGTGATCTTCTGCCGGGAACTTACAGCATGGCAACTTGCGGATTGNACAGGTTGTAAGCACTCTACGGGCGTCGTTGCGCACCATCCAGGTACATGTCACGGCAGATATGGGGATACGACCACATACATACAGCAAGCAGACGTTTGCCATTATTACCTGAGCATCACCGAGCATGTGTGATCTTCTGCCGGGAACTTACAGCATGGCAACTTGCGGATTGGCGACCACTGGGGTTCAGCGACGAATTACAGTTCTGTCTGGATACAGACGACCACCTAATTCGAGTCTGGTGACGTCCTGGCCAACGCCGTGATCCACGTTTCATTGTGGAGGAACATAATGCCCTAGCAAGAGGTGTTAGTGTGTGTGGTGCCATTTCCTGCTATTCCCGCACCCCAGTGGTAGTGATTAAAGGAACATTTACGCCACGGCGATACGTTCAGGAAATTCTGCGACCACGTGCGCTCCCCTTCCTGGTGTATATTGATAACCCCTGCTTTCGTGATGTCAACATTCTTCCTTAGTGAGTAAGGTCCGCAGACCTCTCACCAATTGAGAACGTTTGGGACCATATTAGACGGTAACTTCGGCCAGTAGAAACAACGGCGGATTTGGAGGATCAGTTGCGCCAGCTGTGGTACATTTTTCTTCTTAAGGACATCCGACTTCCGTATTCCTCCGTGCTGAGTGGAAAAATGTAGTGTTTTCGGACGAGTCTCGTTTCAACCTATCCTACAGTGATGGCCGCATGCATATTAGACGGTACCGTGGTGACCGTAATCTGGCAGCCTGCATTGTGAAGCGGTATAGCGGACAAACGCCAAGTGTGATGGTTTGGGGTTGCAATTGGATACAAAATGCTATCTTGACTCGCACATAGTGAGAGCAATCTTAACAGTAACCTCTACATCGGCGAAGTTATAGAGCCTGAGGTAGTACCCCTGATTCAAGCGACTCTACATGCTATATTTCAGCAGGACAATGCCCGGCCACATGTGGCGAAGAATGTGCAAGCCTTCTTCAATGAACGACGGGTACCTCTGCTTCCCTGGCCTGCACGTTCGCCTACCATGTTGCCCTTCGAACATGTTTGGGATATGGTAGGTCGGAAACTTGTTAGTCACAGTCCTCTAGCAATCGCTATTGATGCTTTGTGGACTGGCATACAAACCACGTGGAGGGAGATTCCCCAGGTACATATCCAGGTCCTCTTTGATTCCATGCCACGACGATTAGCACGTGAGGGCATCACACAATACTGAATTCCCAAGGACAGATACCATATACGATTCTGTAATCCTAATCAATTGTGTATTGTCATGTACCTAATATGTAGTATAAAGTTCATTTCAATAACATGTATCATTCTTGATGTTGCAATTTTACAAACATGAGTGTTTATATATAGGCCTATATATATATATATATATAATGTATACGAAAAATTAAAGTTTTTCTATACTTATTTATCATCACGCTTTCAAGTGAATTAACTTCAATAGTTCTTTGACATTCGCTTGTAAAACCGGTAAAAAATGCATGGCACCAAAATTTTACACAATTTTCTAAGACAGACAATATTATTAAGCCACACAAGATTCACATAGATCCTAGATTCATGAAGAAAGTCCAGTTTACGTAGCCAAAAAAAAATGCTTATTACATTGGGCTTTCGTTGAGCACTGAGTGTTTTTATTTTATTGAACAAACATATATATTCAGACTATCACAACGGTAAACTTTCATTCTCCACTGGATTTCAGTTGTGTTAATGTCTCGTTTTAACAAAGAAAAGTTGGCAGAATGCAACCGTAAAGTGATTGAATGTTTTCTTCCCCAGAAAACCGTAAATGGCTGCATAATATGGTAACAGATATATCGCAATTCAGAATATACCTGTCAGGACACTCGTCCCAGAATGTGTTGTTGGCTCTTCGAAAGCGGAAACATTTATTAGCAAGTTCAAAATAATTCTGAAAATAACGTCAACTTCGTTCTTGTTAGCTACATATGAAGTAATACAGACCACTGGCAAATTTCTCAGTCTGTGAAAGCCAATAAGACGCGTCGTGAAGCAGCTGAATTGACGGGAGGATTTCTCGGGGCCTTTTTCTGTTATTAGCCGGGTTCTATTGGATCTGCAGAACGTGGTCGCAAAGTCCGAAGATTTCAAGAAAGGATCAACTCAGCTGGGGAAGTTCCTGTTATTGGGTTTTTATCATCCTTTGTTCCCAACTGCCGCCTACTCCTTTCTTTCCCGATCGCACCACGTGATTTTGGAAACCTCATCAATCACGACCGCCCCTCTTCCCCTTGGCCCTCCACTGCCGAGCTCCTCGAACGAGGAACAAACAAGAAGAAAGGAGCCGACGGGGAAAGGAGAAAGAGAGAGAATGACGAGGGGGATAAGGAACTGTGGTGCGAGAATACATCTAGATATATATTCGGATCGGCCGCGCTCGCAGCGCTTGAAGTGCGCACATTGAATTATACAGCAGCAGAGGATGTAAGGCGGAAGAACTCTCTAATCATTATCTTGTCAGGTTGATCAGCATACCGCATAACCGGGGCGGTAGATTGATTGATGGCTTTCACATGCAACAGACTACTTGTCGAGAGACCTGCCGCCTGTCTTCCGCAACGTCGACCCTTCTGCGTCGCTTCGTTCAAGCTTGCATCTCCACGGAACTCCACAGAATATGCGATCTTCTACGTTATATTTTCATGACAGCAGCGCATTATTCCGTTTTCTTGGACACAGGAATTTTAAGGTATTTTGCTCTGCCACTTTTCCCAGTTCCCCGCACAGCCTTCTACCATAGCTAATTCTTCATTATTTTACTACGCTCTTTCTTGATAAGCGTTGTTTTCTTTTCCTGGTAATTTCCGTTTCCAGAATCGCTTAGGTGTTATATTCCAGCCAAAGGTTACAGGTCGAATGGCTGTTATCCAGTGATGTGTGCGCCGTTTCTAATCTTCATGATAAAGTTACGCTCAACTCCTTCCTCAATCAGGTTATTGACATATACACCTGACGATTTAATAAACAAAATTGAAATAAATTTTAACTTTCATTAACTCTTATCAATCCTAACTGGAGATTTTTCCCAGGCATTCCGTTTGCCTAATATATTTGAATATCATGCAAGCCTCGTCTCACTTTTCTTCGCTTTAACTAGCTCCATACTGCAGGATGTTTCCACGCCCTACTTCCCACTTTCACCCAGTGGCACACCTGGGAGCAAACACTACGACTCATGACGCATCACAAGAATAGGTGTAAAGGTAGGGGAGGTCATATGTGGACGGGAGAACTATAGGTGTGCCAGTTCCTTAATTTTTACGATTTTCCTTGGGCTGGAAATGAAAATTTTGCTGTTAAAGCAGCAGTGTTATTTCCGGACACACATTTGCGAAAATTCACAAAGGATTGGGGGCTAGACGCCAAAATAAACTGCACGCGTTCTCCGACCTCCTGTAAGAAAATTATTAGCGTTGTGGCTTTAGCATGGAACCGCGCCACCTCTCGTGGGTAGTCGTCTATTTGTTAAGTATTACGGAATTATAATATGACTGCCAGTATCGAACAGCGCACTTCTGTCGCATACATGACACATTGCACAACTACAACCATCATGCTTGGTGGGAAGAATGCATTAGTTTGGTGTTGCCAATGATGGGAATTAATTGCCATATTATTTAAGAGGCACGGCTCCTCGTAGGTAATACGGCTGTTGGCAGCCTGTGATTTTATTTCCATAGCATATGTCTGAGACAAGAAGAGGAAAGATTTCCCATCACCGATGTTGCCAATAATTTATTAAAATCCCTCTAACGTAGCAGTCTTTATTTTCACTCCTTTATGAAGGTCGCGAAGAAAATTAATTTATGGTTCAGATGGAAATATATAATAGTTTACTCGTGAAGGCAACTGGTAACAAAACAGTTTTTGGTTGTAGTGAAGTATTTAATTTATTTATAGTTGTGATTACAACCTGCATTTTTTTCTATCTTATATCATAAACGATAAAAAAATTATATTAAGTAAAACATTTTAAGGTATTAGGAATATTAGTCTTATGAATTCGTGGTTAACATATGATTTATAATGACAGAGTCTCGTTGTATTTATTGTGTTTAATTTTTTTTTAATAATTTAATGATTTACTCAGAACTGTTTAAAACNTAAAATTTTTTTTAATATTTTAATGATTTACTCAGAACTGTTTAAAACTAAACCATTACTTTCTATTTAATAGGTATATTATTTCTATGGATTAAGTATTGTAAATAACTGAAACTTACAGTTAACCAAAATGTTATTGTTTATGTGAGAGCTTAGCTCCTCAGGTCAACTGAGCCAACTATTTTTAAGTTAAGAATCCTTATTGGATGTTTTTAACCATCAAAGCAAATGTTCCGCACAGCCAGGAGTTCTTAGTGACTTAGTGACTCCCGGCCCTGGAGAAAGTATGAGAAGAGAATACACACTATCAATACAGAATACCATACCACACTTTTCTTTGCGTAATGTGCCTATTGCCACAGCGAACATTCTTCATGTCCAACCAATAACAGATGGTGCAGAACTTATGAGGATGTTGTTTAATTATTTTGAAAGGCACACTTGTATTGTGTAAGGGCCAAAGGTGCACAGTACGTAACCTCCATGCACCCAGGTTCAAGCTCTCTTTCGTACTGTTCATAACATGGCGTATAGTCTAACGTTCGCCTCCCTAACTTGCATGGCTTAGTTGAGTTGAGAGATTTGGGCGGCACTTAACGAGGCCTCGAGAGCCGAAGGCATGGCTTAGCTAAGCTTACCCAGCAAGTAATCGAAGCGGTAGTTATGTGTGAATTTAATTAACTTCACTTCGAATTTCTAGTCCCACTGTTGCTTAGGACGTTGACTACGACCCTGACCAACCAACAAACTCGTAGAGACCAAATCTAAAGTTTTCTACTAACAAGGGTCCGCCTCCCCCACCGTAGATTTTAAAATCTGGTAGAAAATTTTATAACAGGCTTAGAGATCACGAAAGCCGTGACCGAAATAAGTTCGAAAGCTAGAATTTACTTAGATAATCGTATTGAACAGTCTGATTTTATGTTTTTATTGAGTCGAAATTTGTAAATATTTGTTAAGTATGGTGACTGACAAAGCCAATAGTCGCAGAGGTATGTAACACTCATCGGAATTGATGTTAAGAAAGGGACGCTAGTTGTAAAAGATGCAAGTATGACGAACCATTGTGCTCGTAGTACGATGGGACGTATATTGCTGCTTGGAGTATAACATGCGGTATCACTGTGACACGTACCATTTACTTGGACAACATCGACGTAACACGAATGACCGGGAACCTCCTCATTATAGCCTGTGGTTAGCTCTCTAAATGTTGAACACTTGTGAAAGCTTTTACTATCATATAAGTTCTGGCCACTTAAAGATTAACTTTACCGTGGGCGTGGAACTGACCAAGTGGCATAACAAAGTTTTTAAAATTTAAAATACGATCTTATGATCCCGTTTGATACTTTAATGGGTGTAAACTAATAGACGTGATCACCAAATAAAACTGATACTCTAAAAAGACATGAAAACTTACTGACCTAAAGTGTGACCAGGCCTTAATTGGACGGCCTCGCTGATAACACCTTCAAACATTAAATTCCAGGACCAGGACACAGGATGTGGTTGTCGAAACACTCTGCGATAAGCAGCATCCTCTTCACCGGCTCGTAGGTCGGCCCGATACTTGCAAAACGCGCCCGATATAGGACAATTTAATGCAATGAGCGTCGTCTTTTGTGATCGGAGCCTCGGACCAAGAAGACGTCTGGAGACGGAAGTGCCCGGCAGTCTGCAGCTACAAGAAAAAGTTGGGGATTCTCCAATTAGGCTTTTAAAGTGAGCGTGGCTTAGTAATATCCCTTGGGTAAGAGTTCTAACATCTTGGTAATTTGCTTAGGGCTACTCCCGAACAGATGCAGTAATGTATGCAATACATTGTTGTTTTATTATCTTTAACGTTCAATAAACCCACAAGATATTCCGTTGTGCTCAAACTAACTTCCGAGTTATAATCGGCTATCTTCCTGTAGCCTCTCTAAGGTACAATTGAAATAATTCATAGAGAATAACAATTCAAATGTTCTTCGTAATGAGCTATCGACAATACTGTCGACATGCCGACATAAAAATGTATGCATTTAACATGCAGATTAAGTTTGAAAGGAACTGGCGAATTGAATTTGGGTGGCAGCTGGACCACAACTGTCCTCAGCTGTGGATTGCTCCCGCAAAATGCTAGTTGTTAATCATGGTCCCTCTTGTGTACACCCTTCCACAACAAAAGTACATCTGGAGGAGGCCTTACGTACGTTCACTAAGCTAAAGAAGCGTTACGCTGACCCCGACATTAATTTACGAACAGCAACAACAAAATCATAAAAGCATAAAACACCAATAAATTCAACACTAGAAAACACAAATACATTCTTTAAAAAGTAAACATTTGATAAGCAGAGGCCACCTCGAGGATACAAGGGGAACGGATGAGAAGCGGATTACAACACACGCATGAAGGTGCGCGAAGACTGGACCGGGCCAGATGACGTCACTGCGCTATGGAGCCACAGCTGGTTGCCTGTAAGTTGAGGACTTGAGAAGAACCTAACTGTTTTCACTTTCTCGCCGTTTTATCTTCCGCAGCCCCATGTGCAACACTTCCACGGATATCATGCCTGGCATTCGTGCATCGACCATGTTTTGATACCAAATTATTTGAAGTCGACGTACTTTGCAAATATGTCAATTCTTATTTAGTTTATAGGAAATAAATTCAAAACAGTTTTATTAACTATCAACACAAACTTCACTATTTGAATGGGCTGTTGTGGGGGAATAAATACCCACATCATCTTGGATGCAAGACTTTTTTGTTTTAATCTAGCAGTTTTAAATATGTATTATGTTTTAAGGATCGACAGTAGATATTGAAGTCGGTGGTGCTTGCCTACTTGTTAGACTTCGTAAGTCAGTGATCGTCTATCAGTGAAAATCGCCTGTTTGTTCTCAGGAGTTCACTGTTATAATAGATGTAGCGAAGCTGTAACGATTTAGTAAATTTGGGGGAACCGAAATTGGTTACTCTCCGATGTGAGTGTAGTGTGTTAACACTTATTCAGTTAGTTGTAAACTTAATAAACTGTTACATTGACCAACGTTGGTCTTTATTCTCTTCGCAGCTACTGTAGCGCGAACTCTCGCGAAGGCGAAACGGGTTCGATACACGGCGAGGTCACTCCCGGATTTTCGCACATGGGAATCGTGAAGGACGATACCGCTGGTCTGAACGTATTCTCGGGTATATCCAGTTCCCCCTGCCCTTGCATTCTGGGGCTGCTACATTGTCTACTACGCTTCGCCCTCATTGGCTTCCAAGCTCTCGCTTTTAACAGCCGCCCAAACCTCTTCACTTCACACTCGACACTCTGCTCTCTGTGATTTCAAAGAGAACATTGTTATCGCATTAACTCATTTTAACTGACCACCCAGAGAGAGTCAGATTCTACAGTTATTACGGCCATTGCGCAGTCGGTTGGTGCACCGGTGGTCTGGGGTGCGGGAAGTTCTTGGTTCGAATCCCAGGTAAGACATGGGTGTCAATTTAAGTTTAAGTTATATCATAAGTTAATTTGTAAGCCGTCCCCTGATAAGCATTTAGACATATCAGAGGAGGACGTTAAAAAGCCTTATACAAAACAATATAAACACAGTTATTCCAAAGGACTTCTTGATTTGGAAGTTACGGTTTTCAAAACCATAATTTGAAAGCAATCAGTTGGAAACGAAAGATACAAAATAGATTTTGCAAACCATAGATGAACAACTATTTATATAGTTCCCGCAATACCTAGCCATTTCGCGCTATTTTGTAAAGTCAGCAAGAATTTTCGTATCCTTTTCATTAAGATATCCGTAAATATCACCAACTGTGAATTGGACGTATGTCAAACGTGTACATATAATACATTTTCTGGATTAGTATTAGTCATACTGAAATACGTTGGGTTCATTGTATTATGCTTGCATCGGCAGTATTTACAATGCTAAAAGAATATGTCAAATAACTCTCAATGAAAGAACAATATAATTTCAAGTTGCGTTCCGTCTCAAATTTACAATCAGTTAGTTTTGCACGTAGGATAAAATGGGGTAGAATGCGCATGTGAGATACGCAATGCCATTCTACATGTTCCAGCATTGGAAAGCATTTCTGACAGTAGCATTATAAAAAAAGGCATGGGTAAGAATAGAAGTTAGAAAACTTTTAATGTACATATCTTGAAATATTTCTACCCTCCCTCTACCCTAGTTTTGATGCAACTGTAATATACTTGAGTTGGTTGGAGAATTTGGTTAATTAAAAGTGTGGGTATTTAAAAAAAACCAAATGCATACAAGCACGTGCAGAAGTTTGAAAATTGTATTGGTGAAGTGCGAGTCAATTATGGAGACATACGCACAAAACGAAAATAGGTCCACCTGCTATTTCGTCTTTAGTTTTGAATAAAAGCGCGTTTATGATTTTTAATGTTTGGCATTACCATAACCAGCTCAGGTGCACTGTTAAAGATATCCGTATCATTACGAAAGATTTTACGGAAAACTGCAGAAAATATACGGAAACGCCATCCGTAATGACGATAAACGGAGCTGACTCCGTAAATGCAAACTAAAGAAAGTCTCCGTATTTTTCATTGCTTCGAGTTTCGGGAACGAACAATGCCGAGTCCACACGAATCTTTCTTCACCACTGCAAACCAGAAGATTATTGTTTCTGCGGCAGTTAGGTTTTCCACGCTTCTATAAGACCTAGTCATTCAAACATCAAAAAGCAGCATCATTAGTCTGTAACATTTAGCAACACTTAACATACACTGACTTTAATAGAAGCTGGAAAATGTTGCTTATCTCACTGTAGTAAAATTATGAAAATTTATCTCGAAAACCTACGAGTAATTGTAGTAAGTGGTTTGAGTACTGAATTTTTTACTTTTGACCCGGGTTTAAATCTCGTCCAAGTATAAAATATTTAAACTTTTTTACATAACTTTTCATACACAGTAGAACACCCGCATAACTAAATATTTTTATTGCCTCCTTTTTGAAACTCGAAGTGCAAAAAAACTAACGGAGATGTTCCGTGAAATCACGGAAAGTTCTGTGAAATTCACGGAAATTTCTGTGAAATTTACGGAAAGTTAAATTTGGAAATTCAACATGTCCGTAATTATACGGAGAGTTTATGGACACTTCTCCATAAATTGTTACATGCACTTATTCCGTAAAATAAAGGAGAAATTCTTGAACAGCGTTCGCATGTCCCTGGTCGTACAAGACGTGCAACTCTGGACAAGGCGCGTCTCGCATCGCACGCTGTTGATATAACTTAAGTGAACGTGACTTGACAGGCGGTCATTTTGATGAAGGATGCTGTGGAAGGAATGAGAGGACTGCTGCTGTGGCGGGCGAGCAGGTCGCGCTCATGATGTATGGCGGAGAAGTCTGGCTGCCGGCAGCGCGGTACGATGTCCGCGGATCCCGTGGCCAAGGCCAATGTTAACGTCTGGAGCGACGGCGCGGGGTGGCAGAAGGATGGCTAGGAGCACCGGCATGATTAATGGTTCCAGATAACAGATACCGAGTTTCCTTCGCAGCACGTGGCGGAAGTTTGCTCAAGGCAGCGCTGCAGCTTCCATCCGGAGGAGTTGTTACTCGACAGGGGCGGAAGAAACGATCTCATTTCTTTGAAGAAAAAAACAAACACTCCAGGATTCAGCTGTAAACAACAGCAAATCATTGCTCCTGATTCCCACCAGGATCTGTTATGAGAGATGAACCTGTGAGTCCTTTCAAAGAGTCCGTTCGGATATGTGCAGCCTATACTCTGTTCGTGAGTTGGTGGTGCACGTCCCACGATCAATCAAAGAATTTTCAAATCAACTGTTTGAAAAATTTCTGCCCTCTTCTGCATCTGCGTTACTGGAAATACACGCTGGAGTCATTTTAACAATTCAGTTACGAAAAATACTTTAATGTTTTAACGTTTTACTGAAAATACGAGGTTCCAAAGTGTCGCCAATGTAATTGGTTGATTTTATAAAGCTACTTTCCGTGGAATGAGAGGCTTACAAAATCGGGATACTGTGTGTGTTTAGATAGGCTATGTTTGTATTCCCCCACTTCAATAACTTTGAGCCGTTGGATATATGGTACACATTTTGGTAATATGCCCCTAACGGTTGTCAAGAAGCAACATTTCATAAAATCACATCTGTATTTGTAAAACTCTGAGTGCAGTTATCTCAGTGCATAAGTTAAGCTTCATCAATCCGTGATGTATCAGTACTCGTGTATTTCGTCTATGGCAGTGCAACCTCTAATAACTTCCACCCCATAAATTTTAATTACTCATCCCAATTTTCACTATATGATAATTAAACACCCATGCTCTATGCACTGTTAGTAGATATTCTTCGTGTATGTACATCATTTATAATATATTTAAGTTGCGAGACACAGCGATTCAGGCTATGTTAATAATTAACGCATTTTACAATTTTTTCGATTCCATTTGGGGTTAATCTTTCCAGGCAGCAATATCATAACGCATGAAATAGGTCATAACAACAATCGTTCAAGGTCAAGTTCACACACAGGTCATTCGATAGCAGAAGAAAAGTTTACTCATTCCTTTCCAAGGTGCCTTATTTCCAGTTGTTCATTAGATATACCTAAGGCACAAACGGTTTTAGCAGTTGCGCATGCAAGGAGTGGCAATTAAATGGATTAGTTTTCCAGAAAAATTTAGTTTTATCATGTTGAATCCCACTAATTACACGCTAGGTGACCCCAAGACTGCCCATAACTTTAGTTGTTACGTACAAGATCGACATGAAGTTTGATGCGACAAAAAATATCACGCCTAGCAATTTTTTTCGTTGCTCCGTGCGAACTACGAGGTCGCTTTTTCCCATGAATTACAACAACTTCTCCATTATATTCGGCGGTTAATATCTGTGAACATGGGCTTCCCTTACAAACACAGATGTTTCGTAAATGCAATCTCATTTAAAGAATATTCAGCCTATATACAGGCGCGGTTGTTGCAACTCTCAGGAACGTAAAATCAAGGAGTTATGTGTTCGTCCACAGAATGTAATACCAGGCAATGTTAAGCAAGAGATAAGTAAAACGCATTATATTTCCAGTATTTACAAAGAACCACGTTGTCATAATCTCTCAGCTACCAGGCATAAGACAATTGTGAAAGAAATGTATTTTCTCTCCACGCATACAAATTTCCCGCTTCCCCTCAACCACACACCGTCCCTTCTACTAAGAATTTTAATGTGGTTAGGTAATTCTGGATATACATTTTTTTGCCAATTGTGGCGTTAATGANTTGTGGCGTTAATGGCTTGGTGACAATAATTAAAAATCCTGTTTGTGTCACAATTACGATGAACTCGTCACGATATGCTGTCGAAGATTTTCAGTAGTGCAGTAATAATTATCATGTTCGGGTTGATTTGAGCCCGTTTGAAGGAAACGTTAGAAAAATGTTCTTGCCTCTCTCTATTTGCAAAATGGACACATTTATTGGCATACTTCGGTTACGTTGGCAGCGATGAAATAAAAGTATAATAATATTTTAACGTCGTATAAATCATGTCCCGTTTAAATAAGAAATTATTTACATTTATCCTTTTGCTTGTTTATGCATAAAAAATTAAAAACCGGCGCTATGAGAACATAACAACCTCAATAGCGTTGCGTTTGCACCTGTTAGACACTATACAAATTGGACAAAAAGTATACAAAAAGCAAGGCTTTACAGAGAGCTCAACCTCGAACTGCCTATACAAAAAATACAAGTATTTTCTGTTTCTGCTTACTACAGTAACCATTTTAAGGTGTTTTCATTTAATACCACTTTATACTAATCTAACGGCATGACATATTCTCGAATATTACTTCCACTATATGCATATAGAATCGTTACATGAGATTTCATTACTGAAACTTGAATTAATTAAGGAAAGAGAACAAATGGACGATTTCAATTTATGAATAACTCATTAAATTTTGGATCGATTTGAACATAAACAAATTTATATTATTTACAATAAGCACATGACCATACATACAGTGTTTATGGAAGGACTTAAGTATTCATGAAAGAGTTGANTTTACAATAAGCACATGACCATACATACAGTGTTTATGGAAGGACTTAAGTATTCATGAAAGAGTTGAACTCACAACTGCAAATCAATGTACTCAGTGACTTCAGAAACAACCGCAGATTCCATTATTAAGCACATCCTGATTGGCTAATTAACAAACTGTCACAGCAGCTAATGACGTGGAGTAATATACTTTCGTATAGATTAACAGGGAATATTGAAGAACCTTAGAAACTTGTTCCTGTATTCACTGATGAAATTCCCATTCACTGATTTAGATCTAAGTATGTGTTTGATCTGGAAGACGATCAAGTAGAGGAAGTGTACAAACCTGGCTTGCCTCTTATAAAAATTCTTAATTCGCTAAAGATAAATTGAGGAGCATCTTGAGAACAAGATTATGTTTAATAATTCAAACAAATTTTACACTGCTCAAAATTAGGGTGTATTGTTTAGTTCTGTAATTATAGTGAATTGTAAGAGACTCATGACTCAAAAAATTATTCTTGTAATTTTATTTTAATTTTAGTGGCATAGTGTGTGCTAATTTAATACAATTCTTAGATTTTGTGATAATTATCTCAATTTTGGGATTCAAACGCTTTGAAGTAGAAGAAAATTGCACCGTTTCTGTGGACGAAGCGTTCGCTTCTCTTAAAATAGTGGCTGCAGCTTTTGCTGGAACGGCTGTATTTCATTTCATAAGCTGTTCCCGGTAAAGCGAGAACTTTTCAAACAAGGCATCGAAAAATATTACTTCTCGTAGCTAAGAATATCCTATATTACACAATGGTATGTAGGTTGCTTGTAAAGTTGGCAGCGTAATAATAATAATATTTCTTCAAGCTTGACGTTGCATTGCAAATATAATGTTTAAATTTATATCCTTCGAAGTTAGTGTTCCTTTTATTATACATATTAGAATTCAGATTATCATGTTCATACACATTTACATTCCTATACTCCATGCATGGTTACTTCCAACTATTCTGAAGCCCTGAATATTCCTCCGTCTTATGTAAATAAAGCTTAACCGAGTCTAGAAAATTGCACCGCAGGGACAACGCACTGTATTCGCGGGCACTCAGTTCAACAACAGCATAAGACATTTTCCTAAATAGGCATTACCAACACACCCACAGTCTGCCTTTTTTGAATTCATATTAGTTATAAATTAAATATAAATACTTATAGATAAAACAGAAGTAAAATTTCATTTGAACCTAAAATGAGATATTTTCATGTTAACAGAAGTGTAAAACGCTTGTTACATGTCAATATTGAGGAAAGAATCAAAAAAATCATACGCGGGCTGATTTTCAAAGGTTTGATTCAAAAAGTGTTAAGAAACCGCAAACAGACTATAAAATTCGACAGTTTTCATTGGATGGCGCCTGAATAAAGTAGTTAGAGGCCCATGGCAATGTTAATTTTACATATGGCGGTAAGATAGGAAATGAGAAGAAAAGTGATTCCTAGGCAGGCCTTTCGAAACTGCTCAATTTACCGTTAACCACCTACACCTGGATGCAGCTAAACATACCCCCTTCCCCCCGCAAAAAAGGATATTAAAGCAGAATATTGTGTTGTGACTGGAGGTTAGTGTCCTTCCTCCCCTGATAAGCCGGCACAACACTCGGCTCCGTCGTGCGTGAGGAAGTGGCGTGCAGTTGCGCTGCAGGGCGTGCTGGTGCCAGCAGCGACGCACGCACTCTCTGCATATGCACCCAACTTGTGATGGTAGCAGGAGGTAGTAGGGGGGAGGGCTGCTGACGTGTGCGGGACTTCCCCTCATTACCATCGCTATCAGGTCATCATGTTAATGGCTAACAATTAGTC
>NQII01014690.1:5669-17156 GCA_002778355.1 Clitarchus hookeri | reverse complement strand
TTTTAAGGACAGGGAAAGTGAATAATAAAAACATTTTCTCCGGTCTCAACTGCAACTATTTGTAATTATTTTTTTTATTTTCTTTCCTCTTCTAGCGACTGAATGACATTTTAGTTTCCGTTAAGACACAAGCGAAGTAACTGTNTTTTTTTTATTTTCTTTCCTCTTCTAGCGACTGAATGACATTTTAGTTTCCGTTAAGACACAAGCGAAGTAACTGTTTACGTGTTGTACACGACCGTTATACGTCCAAGTATCCACAGGGGTGGTTTCTGCCAACTTTAACCTTTAATATTTCTGTAAGTTCTTACGAAAGTCATAAACTAGACTAACAAAACGCGGCAGAAGCAGGAAAAACCTCCTTAGACTCCTGAATATTTCAGGCCGGTGCATCTGTGAAGTATTTTCCGGTATAAAGGCATCACCCATTAATAAACAATCTTGTAGTGGGAAGAGTTTGTAATATGAGATGCAAGAGCCACTCCTGTCATGTATATTCGCTAGGATTTCTTTCTTTAACTAGACACCTCCGCTTTCGCTCACGTGATTTTTTCCACGTGTGCAAACTTAAGTAAGTATTTCACGCAACCCTTTTTTTTTCAAACTAAGGACACCAAATTCTTGCCTCGCCTCTCCTGATTTAGTTAGTAATGCAGTTACTTTAGTGTTCGCAAACGAACGTAACCATCGCGAGCAGACCATCAGGGCAACAAACTAGTAGCACAAAATACAATTTGCTTTCATGCAGTAGGATATCATGCGAAACGGTGCAAATTAAGCTGCTGATTGACGTGTTGCATTGTTAACATATCAGTGAACGAGGGCATTGATTGATGTAACTGAAGTACAGGCGTGTAAAATAGCGTTGTACGGTGCATTAAGAATTACACAAAACTCTTTTAACTCGTAAGGAAGCCAGGTTGAACCAGCGGTTCGCAGAAGAATTAAAGAAACAATACCTAGAATAAGAAAATCGACCGTTTATTTGTGGTTTATTGACTTATCGTATATTCGCATATGGCGTTACTAAACACGTTCTGAACAGAAGTAAAGTTTTAAAGGTCAGTTTAATACAGTTATAATTGTCGTTTCCATTGCTATATATGTCCGTATATAATGCCAGTAAATTAAAAAATTTTAAAATGTATATATGTTTCATTATTATAATTGCGCTTTAGGTTACTTTGATAAAGATAATGATTATTGTCGTTTTAAATTTTGGCACGTATAACATATAATGACGTAACAGGTTAAAACCTTAATATCTTATATTTAATATTTATAGGACGTTCACGTTTCGTGAAATATAATTACTACCGCAATTTGTTTTTGAAACTTGCGAATGATAAAATCTCACACAAGACGGGGAAATAACTGCCCTATTTACGATAAAATCGAAATACTTATCCATGTTACTTACGTCCCCTATCAGAAATTCGTACTCTTCAGTTTCCAATTGCTGGACAATAAGTCGCATTTACGTAATGTTAATTTTCCTTGTATTATCTGTCCTTACATTATTATTGCATAAATTATTTTTAAAACTCGAGTTACGCAACACAGGTATATAAAAGAAATTAATTTTCTTTAAATTTAGGATATTTGTTTCATCGTGTGCGCTACCTGAAGACTAAAAACATTATAGTTCAACGACATAAAACTGAACATGAAATGTTTTAAACAGTGGCTTGAAAAACACGTATTTTCACTATTCCATACCTCGGTTTGACAGTACAAAAAGCCAGGATCAATTCCTCGACCTCAGTAATATATGACATGTAATAACAAAGGTACATTTTAGATCGTGCCCCATTGCACGCAGTCAATATCACAAAGTACATACGATTACAAAAAGGGGTGGGGGAGGGGTAAATAGTCGCTTATCCCACGAACGTCAGCAGCAAACGCAAGCAAAATGACGTCACTGGCTAGCAAAATGTCTGAACGCCGTTCGCCAATCAGCGCCTGGCGACCTACTCGCCAATCTGCAGCCCAGCGAATAGGGAAGACGAGTCAAAAGTGCTTTATCCAACCCTTAGGCGTGTACAGGAGGGGAGCAGAGGGCGCAGTTGCACCCCTATTGCATCATGTCATCAGGAAAATTAAATAATTTTGGCCAATTTCATATTACCACTGGACCATGTGCGTGTTTGAAATTGCTACTAGGCCTACATTAAAAACAGGTTCAATAATATTTAGACTATTTGTGATGAGTATGTTAGAACATATTCCTACTTTGAATTTTTAATTTCGTAGAAGTTGATTTTCGTTTTGCGTTTGGCTCTCCTCACTACCAACCACATGTTAGATAAGTACACAGAGACGACATCACGTGGCGGTTCCTTTTATTGGTCGTACGCATTCACTTATTGGTTCTGGATAAGTTCTTGTGCCTTATTGGCTACTGTACGCTGCAAAACGTTCCCTATTGGCTGGACTGTTAGCTGGAGTAAGTTGCGATGTGCTGATTGGTGAACAGCAATTCGACATGTTGCTGCTCAGTGACGCCATATTGCTGGCGTGTGCGGTTGGACTCACCTCTGTAGTCTTACCTACTCTGTGATCAAACTTTGCGCACGCCTGTGATGCAATCGTAAAAGGACCGGGATACTACAATATTTTGGAAGATAGGGTGGCTCAAGGAATTCTGACATTTTCCAGTGTGTGTGTGTGTGTGTGTGCGTTCTGGGAACGACTTGTCCTGCGGTCATCAAACCACGTGATTCCCAAAACCAGTGAAGGATATCCAACTTAGCAATAGTTACACACACGCCTCTCCAGTGGGCCACGTAGAAAAGCTAAACTATCCGTAGAGAAATCAGCACAAAGGCACACGAAAGTCAATCATTCCGCAGGTGTTCCTCAGTATTTTAGCAGGCCTAAAATACTAAAATATACCAACAATAATATTGAAAAATATAAAAATTAATTAAACAATAACTACCAGTAATAACAATAAAATATAAAAAAATTTAAAACAAGCTTACCTCAAAGGAAATAGTTTGAGCAACAGAGCGGATACCACCCGATAATGCATAATTATAATTAGAAGATCAACCAGCAATTATAATATTATAAACGTTTAATCTTGAACAAAAAAGAAAAAATATAATACCCAAACTATAAAAAAAATATTACTAAAATATGGAATTACCAGCCAAATTACTAAAGAAAGAAATAAATTAAATACAGGACGGGAACAGGCTGCAGTTTCCTAAACGTCACGTTTGCTTACTCGTACAACACCATTGTATATTTATGTACTCTCTGCACTGTTGCGTTAAGTGATTATGCATATCTGTACGTTTTCATGGCAAAGTTTTTTCGCTTGTATTGGCTTCCTTGTGTTGTCCATATTTATTATTTTACTTTTTGTTCAAGTTTTTATCGTCGGGTCAACTCGTTGCATTTTCTATTTGTTTTCCATGTTAAGGCTGCTGGTCAACAAGGAAGTGTTTTATATTTTTACGAAATACGGTTAGTATTGTATACATAACATCTAAGCATTCTATGCTAGCAAAAAAAAAATCTGTCTTGTAGTTATAGAATATGGCACGTCAGAATACCAATTTGAGTGTTTTTAGGATGTACAGAAAATTTTACAAAGAATACTGAAAGGTTATGTTTTAATTCATTCAAAAAAACGCGCAGCAAAATTAAATAAAAAAAAAATTTCATAGACTGCCAGAAAACAATATATGCAAATTTTTCTTTATTTTAAGAAATTTTTCCAATCTGCGAAAATATTTCATACCATATGATTTAAAATGTTTACTGAAGTAAGCCATTATATCTTATTTCGGTGAGAAAAACCAAAGTTCGGTGAGTTAGATTTTATTATTTGTACATCGCAAAAGCACTTACATTGTGATTTTGACATGCCACTCTGCTGAATGGGCTGTAAAAAACATTTTTATGCGAATAAAGAGTACTAATAAGAAATTCCTTCAAGTGGAACAGTACTTCGTACAAATACAAAATAATGCATTTTTTTACGACCAACGTTTTTAAATTCTTGTTCGGGATTCTATATGTTGTTTTTTTTTTGTGTATACTGACGACAGTCAAACATGGCTTCTGTTCTGTGCCTCTGTGTTGTTTTTACAGCACTGTCAACCTTCTTTTTTTTTACGAACAATTCTTTCAAAACTAGTTGCCGAGATCATTTTTGTGAAACTTCATTACAAGTTAAATTAGAACACGTTTTACAGAACGATACTGTGAAATGTGTAAAACCAAAGTTTAATTTTAACAAGCAAGTACTTCAGATTTATTTTGATAGTGGAGATAAGTAAACGATTTTGTAAGTTTCATACCACAGCGTGTTGTAAATTTAGAATATTTTACTTAAAGTGAGACAAGAAAATTTTTGGCAACTGATTTCCAAACAATTGTTTGCAAAATGTGCAATTTTTTTTTTGTTTCCGGCGTATGCATTATTTTCGTTTTCCATACGAAAAGCCAACTGCAGTGGAACTTGTCAAAGATAATGTTAACCCTATTGTAATTAACCTTCAAAAAATAAGCAAAGAACAAGCGTAGTAAACCTGTTAATAGCATTGGTAGCGAAAATATTTGTTATATTATATCTGTACCACATACTTGTTCAACTTGTGTACATTTTCTGTGACTTCGTTTCCCTCAGATGAAATATTTTTATATCTCATGGTTTTTGCGAAATAACATGTCAAAGTCACAATTTTTACAACTTTCTGATGTCGAAATATGTGTGTCTGGGCTCGGGGTACGAAAGAGTGAACTGTGCACTTGAACATTTGACCAACAACCCGGGTGACGACTAACCCCGGTCACGCCACGCGAACAACTGGTAGAAAACCAACATGGCGCCAGCCACGACGCCACTGTAGCTCCAGCACTGAGGGCGGGAAGTTTGAAACACTAGACCAGCGACCTGGCACGGACAATATGAAACCAAACTATTTGCAGAAAATCTAACAAGGGCAACTGAAATATTTTGCCTTGGTTTATATTAAAGTATTCCTAACAAGAGTTACTTAAAAAAATTCAGGGGCAACCACAAACAAAAGAAAAAAATTAATTACATAAAGATTTACTTGTTCGATTTAATATACGTCTTAAAGTAGCGCTTGGCATCTTCTCTGAGTGTGAATTATTTAATTTATGTACGTTAGTTAGGTTCCATTATATGTATATTTTTAAACGGAAGGAATGTGATTTTGACGTGTATGTATGCAAACACTATGAGCTCGAATAGTTTTTTGCGAGGATAGAGTAATCGCTAGAGACCTTAAAAATTCGCGAGTTCAATGACCCGCAGGCTAGACTCTACGGTATTATGAACTAATATGCCGATATTAACTGCACATTGGTTGTCTGCTGTTATAGTGGAAGGCGACGATTGAGCCTGCGTTCTCTAGGAGGTGTCGAACACCGTGCGGACCAACGGCTGAAGTTATATAAACATACGTGTTTTGAATTCTAGCTTTTCTCAAAATGAATCCGCGAATTCTTCAGTTCTCTAGTAATCACTGATCATGTCTAGGACTTGAACAGTATGCGGTACAAATATAAAATAGGAAATGTTTCCCTTGGGCAACGCCCTGAAGCAGGAGTAGACTTACCGGGATGTCGTTTAGGATGAACGTGATGCTGGCTGCAGGTTTGGACGGCGGTGATGTGCAGTTGGCGTGCAGCACATCCCCCACGTCATAGCGGTTCTTGTCCGTGTACAGCACCGGCGGACCCTCGGGCACGGCTGCAACAACGAGGAGGCCAGGTTGCTGAGACACTCAGGCCGGGAGTCGAACCAGCGGCGTAGCCTGGGGGAGGGGGGTATCGGTACACACCCCCTTCACCAAAATAAAAATAAAACATTCGCAAATAATAATTTTTTTTAATATAAAAAAAAAGTGTGATCCACTTATGATATTTTTAAAAATTACTTTGTTTCACGTCTGTATAAGCACTAGCCCATTCATTATAAATAATTTAAGTAAACTGATATCCTCAATTTTTCAAATATAAGAAATTTGAATTTCCCTTTGAACACGGAGGAGGTTCATAGCATTTTGTAGTTCCGTGTCTGTATATTACCTTTTTTGTGGTAAATAATTTTTTGAGCTAATAATTTTTAATATTATAACTTTCGTCTAGTTATAGGTCATAAAAGGTTCACATAACTGTAGCCGAGCACGCAGCCTACAGCCGCAGACAACGGAACAGGCGTTGTATCGACTTAAGTACAAAATAAAAGGTTTTTTTGTTGCATCAACTGAAAACGGAATTTAAAGTGTATCTGAAAGGGTCAAGCGAAATAGGTACGTGCTTAGGTTACCAAGGGGAAGGAAGGGCAGCTCATAAATGTTCTATTGTGGGATTTTTTATGAGATCTATGGTGCGAAATTGCAATCGGTAGAGCTGAAGCAGGTTCCACAAAAAAAGGATTCCTTATCTCTACTAAGTATAGAAGCAGATGTGTTACGTAAAATTAGTTTCCAGGATCTGGTGAAAGAGTTTGCAAATAACAAAAAGTAGGAGAAATTTTTGTAATAGAAATTAAATCGTTGGATATAAAAATGAACATTGTTTTCCATCTTAGCATACGTTTTGTTGCATTTCTAAATACACTATTGAACTTAAGTTTTATTTTTCACATTTAGAATTATATGTATACTATGGGACACTAAATCTGAAGTGCTTGCGGCCCTCAATGGTTATAATATAGTCACAGAGTCGATAAATAAACAGACACGAATTGGCGTGGCAGTTTCTATGATGTTCGCGTATCCGTTCACTAATTGGCTGTGCAAAGCTCCGGCAACTGTCCTTGTTACTGATTTGCTACCGCATGCTGTGGAACTATTCCCTTATTGGCTGGGCTGTCAGCTGGCAAGTAAGTTACTAGGCGCTGATTGGCGAACGGCGTTCCGATCTGTTGCTGCTCAGTGACGCCATATTGCTGGCCTAAACGACGCGTGTAGGATTTGAGGTTATAACACTGTTAGTAAACAAGGGCTTTGAGATGTTTGTATACTTACTCTAACACATTTGTAATGCAGTTTGATTAAATTCTATTTGGCGAAAGAAATTGATTTATATAAAAGTTCGTGTCTTTTGAAAATTAAGAAATTAAAAAACACGTTCTTTAGTGTTGAACATGTGACTTTGACAGTTGTGTTAGTTTATATTAGGTACTTGTAGGGAACATGCGCAGGAGACGAAGAATCGGTTTACCTAATCTTTAGTCTATAGTGCGGCTGGAGTTCGAGGAAAAAGAAACTGTTTCACCTCTGTATAAGTAACCCCTGGCCATATTATCCCAAGTACACCCGTTCACGTTTGACATGTTTCAGAGTAGGGTAAATTATGGTCGATGTTGTACAAGTCCAGAAGGAAAGCTCCAATGCGGGCATTTCCTTTCCCTGGGCAATGCCAATGGTTACTGCCAACGCACAAATTATTTTATAATTTGTTGTTTCTTGTATCATGGACCTACTGCAGCCCTTTCCATTGGTCCCAAAATGTCAGTTACTGTAAGAAATTGCAAAGTACTTCTCACACCAAAAAATTAATTCTTTTGCAACAACATTGAAGTGTACGTTTAGGGATTAATTACTCTATGAGACGGTCCTGCTTTGTGGCGTTTAATAATGCGAAATAGTAGGGTCTCTTACGATATGGCGGTGGCTGAACGGTTATCCTGCTCGCTTCCCAACAAGAACAACCGGGTTCAATCCCCGGACGAGTCACTCCAGGTTTTCCACAAGTGGGAATCGTGCCGGACGTTGCCGCTGAACGGCGGGTTTTCTCGGGGAAACTCCCGTTCCCCGCGCCCTTGCATTCCGGGCGTTGCTCCATGCATCGGGTCACCCTCATCCGCTGTCGAGACCTCGTCGATAACTCAGCTCCGACGTCACTGCGAGACTGGTGCGGCGCTGGGAGAGTGCAGTGCTTACCTACGACCAGCAGCGCCTCGCTGACGGTCCTGGTGGTGAAGGTGGGCGCGTCGACGGTCACCTCGCAGCTGAACCTGCCGGACAGGTTGAAGCCCACCTTGCGCAGCACCACCAGCGTCTCGTTCGACACCGACAACTGCAACACGAGAGTCAGGCTGGGCTGAAAACACCGCTCACTATCTCCCCAGCAGCTTACAGCGGAGGACAAGGCCAGCTGCGTCCTCGCCGAGGCTGCTATCGAGAACAGCCCGATACACAGTAGGTACAGGCGAGCCACGGACTCCGCATTGCAAGGTTGCTCGTCACAAACAAATGAGATACAACGAGTAAATCCAAGAAACCTTTAAAATCACCCTGTAAAATATTTTAATATTTTTTAACTCCTTAAAATAGGTCTTTCCGATTTGTAACATTCTACCATTTTATTTTGTAAAATACATTTCTCTAAGCATATCTGATATTAAATAAAATATATTTTAATTATGCTTGTTAAAATTTCCTATAAATGTTTTTGTTTATTTTATTTGTACGTTCCGAAAAATATTATATTTACATTCCATGGTGCAAAAATTTATCCCACCTAAACTTGTTATGGTAGCAAAGATTGCCTACAAGTGATGGTCTACAAGTTGAACGATATTTCGCAGAAATAAAAAATTATGGATCTTCGGTGACCAGCATCCTTACAAATGTATAAGAGGCTCAAATTATTTTCTAAATTGTTAGTGTATTGCGCATTTTCCGTTTTGTTATGAAAATAGGGTGAAAAAGTAACTTATAGCGTAAAATTAATTTTAGGAAACGAATATATGAGTTGTAACAATTTTAATTTTGTGTAGTGGAGTGGAGAGGTTACGGTGGTTTTTAACGTTGCGTTCTAGAGGGCAGTTGAGAGTGAATCGAGGTAATTATGGAGCAGTGTAAGAATGCAAGGGCGGAGAAAACGGCATATCCCCGAGAAAACCCGCCGATCAGCAGTATCGTCTGGCGTGATTCCCACATGCGAGAATCCGGAAGCGACTTCACCGGGAATCGAACCCGGACATTCTTGGTTTCAGGTGAGCGCTCTAACAGCTGTCCCACCTCGACCCTTTTTAATATTTGTAATTTTTCCTGCTAAATCATAAAACTGGACAAAGATAATACGCTACACTACAACTCAAAATAATTGCCCATGTCATCAAAATGTCATGAAGAATACTTTTTCGGAAATTTGTAATGTTATATGCACATATTTCAATTATTTTTTTTTAGATAAAATTTAAAGCTAAAGGCGTTGACCCTGAAAATGTTTGCTATTTTACATTTGTGTCTCATAGTGTTCATCTTAAGAGAATATATGTAACTACTGTTTTCTGAAATAACATTTTTTTAGATTGCATGTTTTTGGCAAAATTACATGTATAAGTAAATATTTTCCTATTTATGCAATGCGCAAAAAAAAAAAAAACCAAGATATTTGCAGAAAATTTAACAAGAGCACCTGAAAGGTATTGTCATAATGTATTTTTAAGGCATGCTTGGAAAAATTCATTTTACAAAAATTCAGGAACAGCAATAAATTGAAAATAAGCAAACATTTTTGTAATTTTTGGTAATTTTTTAAAATTACGAAAACATTTTCTTGTACAATTTACCAGATGCCTTGGAGTAGACCATAACATCTTCTTTCAGTGTGAATTATCTCATTGCTGTACGTAAGCTAGTTTGCATTATTTGTACATTCCTAAAACAGCAAAACTGTGATTTCGTTATATATTTATGTGAAAACAATGAGCTAAATTTTTTTTTTTGCCAGGAAAGTGTATTTACTGATGATTAGGGACACCTTAATTTCCGAAAAGATTTACGCACATGCTAGATTTAAATACCCTACGGGCAGACCAACGATTTCATTTGCTTATTGTTGGCATGTCTCTGTGAGAAGATCTTCTCCTACTTATCGGGCCAATCAGAATGAGGTAACTTCAATGCTCTGTGTCTTTGATTCGCAGGAATACTTTAAAAACTTATAACACGGAAACTATAAAATGACAAAAGTGGATCTGAGCTAAAGTGTTATGAAATACATCTGGTCATGAAATCTTTTCGAGAAATTCGAATGTCCATAATGACACTTTGTGGTAAAATTATAAAATTCCAATATTTTTTTCTGGCAAACGCCCTTAAATATATCAAGAAGTTAAACCCTTGCCGAACCTGAATCAACAGTCTGATTTTAAAGAAATTGTCACGTGTCACTGCTGAGACTTCAAAACTTCAGCTGAAGTTGGGGCCATCGTGGTCTAATGGTCAGACCACACGCTTCCAACCAAGGCGAACAGGGTTAGACTCCCGGCGGGGTCGCTATTGGATTTTCGCATGTGGGAAACATTCCGGACGATTCCGCTGGTCAGTAAAATTTCTTGGCTTTCTAGGGGGGGGGGGGCATTCTCCATGCAATTCCGGCGCTGCACCAAACTCACCTCAGTTCGTCCTCATCAGCTTTCAAGAACTCGACGTTAAGAGACGCCCAAATCTCTTCAGTCTCAGCTGAAATTAAACCCGTTTTGAAATGCGTACGAAAATAACATTAAAATGTTCACATTTGCACAAAAAAAAGGGTTATTTTTAAAGCAGTTTGCATATTTATGAAATTATTATCGATATATTGTCACAAATCCATATAACGTCCTCTAAATCTAGACAAAAGATTGTATCTTTAAAGGTGTTAAGGTAGGAGGCGATAGATTTCAAATGAAGCACTGTAACCTACTTTAGGCTTACTGCAAGCAAAACTCATTAAACAATAGTAAACACAATACCAAAATTCAGAAAAGTACGATTTATTTTGTACGTTTTAAAGCTCCGTAAAATATTTCTTATTATAAACCAATTCTATTTATATACTTAACAATATTAATTAATGAGTCGATTTTTAAACATAATTAAAACTTTTTTCAAGTCTCCATGCCTTAGAAAGCACAATATTTATTGCAGGAAATCACACGCCGATTGTCTCTAGAAGAACAGAGGCGGATTCAGTACTGCAGGTTTATCTATGTACGATACACAAACGTCCTCCACCATCGTCTGTGCAGTGGACACTGCAGCATTCTGCACACACGCGTGTCAAGTGAGTGAGTGACAGCGAGGTCTTGAGAGCCGACGAGGGTGGTTGGGGTGAGTACGGAGCAGAGCCGGAACGAAAGGGTGAAGGAAACGGTAGATCCCTGAGAAAACCCGCCGACCAGCGGCAACGTCCGGCTGCATGAGATCCGTCAAAGTGCGACACCCCTCGTCGAGATCCTGTCACGATGTCTGCGTCGTCGCTGGCAACGAACCGCGGACAACCTTGGAGACTACTTTGAAGGATGTTCTACAGTTTGTACACCTACGATACGCACCCTTTCACGTGAGTGCATACAGTTTGCACGAGAATACGATGCGCACCCGTTCACGTGAGTGCATACAGAATGCACGAGAATACGATGCGCACCCGTTCACGTGAGTGCATACAGTTTGCACGAGAATACGATACGCACCCGTTCACGTGAGTGCATACAGTTTG